>JAFMSR010000002.1:7375304-7462804 GCA_022818135.1 Saxidomus purpurata | reverse complement strand
AAAAACACTCATTAGCAAGAAGCCAATACTTTTATGTCTTCCATACAGAACTCTCAGCACTTTGATAACACAGGACCGACTCTTATAGCGTATGTTGACAGGCGACTAGATATGCCCTGTTGAAAAAGATGCTAATAACCATTAAAGGCCCTTAATCAACGGTTTTCTTACATTATACATTCTTAAAGGCCATTCTTAAAGAACAACAAATACCGATGGTATAAAAGTGAATGTACAAATGTCAGGTTTGACCGGAAACGTTACAATGAATATCTGCCCCGCCATAGATCTTTGTTAGTATTCTATCGCAAGCCATTTTATTATTTCTTAAGAGTCTAGATAAAGAGGGTGGCTAGTTGAGCCTTGAAGGCATGAACTGAGCCCACTGATATGATATCTTTGATTGTTCGAGGGAAAAATGACTGTTGACGGTGGATTGTAGAATATTGTGGTATCTTGAAGGAATGTGTTGATGCATGTTGGGAGAGACAAGACTGTGGTAAATGACGATTGGTTTTGTTGATGACAACAAGGTCGTTTGAGATATTGTATATGAGGGTAAGGCAAGAGATCTTTATGCGGTCCAGTAGCGAGGTCCATTGGAGGTCTTCGAGCGTTTAGGTGATGCTTGACATATTCTATTGTTCAGCTTGTGAAGGAGAAGACTGTGGGAGACTTTGTCAAACGCATTGGAGAAACCCATAACAAAAACGTCTGTCTGTTTATCCTTTTCAAGATTTGAAGATATGTCTTCCGTGAATTCTATGAGCTATGCCTCGAAGGATCGACCTTTGCAGAAGCCATGTTGTAGTGGGTTCAAGTTGTTGTTGATTTCCCCATGTTTCATAATGTGACTGGTAATAGTATGTTGGAGTAGTTTACAGCAAATACATGTAAGGGAGATAGGAAGGTAGTTCTCATGGTTGTACTTGCTCCCTTTCTTATATATTGGGGATACATTGGCTTTCCGCCATACATCGGGTATAGTGCTGGTAGTGAGCGAGTAATTAAAGATGGTGGTAATAATAGGAGCTAGATCAGAAGATATATCCTTCTTTACTAGGGAAGTGATTCCACCAGGACCTGGAAATTTGTAGGGGCTCGAGTTGCTGAGTAGCTTTCCTACCCCTTCGTTCGTGACACTAAATACAAGCAGATTTAAGCCGATGATTAAAATTTATTTATAATAAACCCCGCAGAGTTCTTGAATGAAAATAAACGACAAAATGGCCATCATGTTCACATAATTATTAGTTTATGTTTACATTTAATACTTTTTATAAATCTTTAGACATAAAAAGGGTGACAATGTGTAATTATATGCATTCCTATTTTACGTGTACATGTAAATTTCTTATTTCTGCTATATACATACTGTTTCTACTTAACAACAACAACAAAATAATAAAAATAAATAAAATAAAATAAAAAAAATATAAATTCAGTTGTCGCCTTAGGTACATGATGCTTTTAATAAAACGTTTTCGGAGATCATAGTGAAACAAAACGGTATTCGTCCACTTTATTTGACATCTGGTACAGATGGCAAACATATGCAGTGAATTGTCACAATGATTATAATGTCTCAAAGATGTTGTGCTATAATGTTTGTGAAATATGCCATGTTTCGACGAAAGATGTATCAATATATCCATGAAGAAACGCCAGGAAAAGACACATTCAATGTTAAGATAAAGGACAATCTGTTTAAACTTGAAAAAGATATCCTAGTACATGGATCTGCAACTGCACTTTTGAATCCTTTTAAACGTTTCCGAAGCAAGCTGTAACATATTCCACAGCTCAGTAAAATTGCAGTAGACGTCTAGAAAACACTGTTTATAAAGAACATGTCGGTTACTGGTGTTATGCTGGCGCAATGCTATAGTACTTCAACCTCCATGCACTGACTTGGGTTGTTCTCTGAAAAGCCGACGGTGTGTAGTGCACACGTTAAATAAGAATTATATCCGCCCAATGTTTAACTATAATGTTGCAAACACATTTAAATGCATAAAATTATATATAAATATAAAGATGAACAGTTGCATCTCCGAAAGAAGACTAAACTTATTCTGTATAAACACATGGTAGTGTTTGCGGAAATACTAATACATTGAAGCTTTCTCTGTGTTCACATTTCTGTATTCTTTCAGATGTGTACATAAGTTGCGAATGTCATGCCCTCTTCTCCGCCATAATGCAAGTACATCTATCATTATAGCACATAAAATAATGAAAAGTAAAATTTTAACTTCAGTCGGTGCGACAATTGCGAAGAACAAATTCCCAATCATTTTTTCAGGGTGTTGCACTGCCCTTCTTACACACATTAACATTAAATCAGTCTTTGTATAAATACCGTAGGTTTATACAGCAAAATACTTTTATTGTTTGGTGGCTTTTTATTTCGATAAATATAGCCGTATGTCATTTAAACGTCCTTTGACTATTATTTTAAGCCCATGTGGCCGGTAGTAATGTTCTATATATCCACAATAGAAAAATCAACAAAGATTGCCTGTTCTATAAATTGTTTCACAATGCCGTAAATTTCATATAAAAATAATTGACCATTTATGTTAATTCCATGTTGGTAATAAAAATGGTGTATGATCCAACCATGTTATGGTAAAATAAATTAAGCAATAAAACGGCTTTGTTAAGGATTGGATCTTTTTGAATCTTGAAAATAGCACATCTTACACCATTTCATCAAAATATCCAATAAATTGTTATTCCGCAGCCGAAGGGGTCACGTGGTATGTATATATGGGAAGAAAATGAAAGAATCTCTAAATCTGGGAACCTTATTTCTGAAGGGATTACTATTCTTTAAAAAAAGGGTTTATATTTGTACGAACATGATTGAATTCTGACCACAGGTTTCAAAAATATCATTAAAGTTTATATGTTAACCCCACTGTAGCCGCATTTTTTAAAGGAATAATTTTGGTTTCAAGTTGAAAGTTGAAACAAAAGTTTTCTGACTTTCGACAAAACATAAATGTCTGTATAGAATTTATTCATGAACTTATATATCAAAAAGGTATCTAGTTTACAGCCATTGTATAGAAATGTAAATCAAGCGTGCAATAGATTAGTAATTACAACATCACCAAAGATTTTACACATACAGTAATATTCGGAACTCGTCTGCTGCGTTAACCTACATAAACATTGTATAAATATACTGTATAAAGGCACGAGGTCTTCAGGTGAGAAGACTTTGGTTTCCTTAATAAAGTTAAAAAAATAACAACAGCGACATGCCACTTTATCTTACCTTTGCAATATTTCAGAGCAGAATAAAGTATGAATCCACATCTTAATCTCTATCTAGCAATATGAGGCCCGTATGGCTACGATAACAGTGACTTATAAAGTTCCCCTTACTACATGTATCAATAGTACTTTGCATGCGTATGTTTTGTAAGGTTAATAAAGGACGTACTGTTCCCCGAACCCTATCTAACCAATGACGAGGAAAATAAACGGGATTTCTCAGACGGAACCTAACATCTGTAGAGAAGCAAGTGCAGAATATGTTTGACCTGGTAGTTTTTATTACAAAAATCTAAAATTGATGAAGTTGATACTACAGTCGATGTTTGGAGACAGAACCAGCTGCTAGCAAAGCTTGACCGAACCACACAGCAGTTAAGGTAGCCTTCTCACACGAGATTTCAGAAATGTGACATGGGTAAAACACCTGACTTACAGCGTACGTGAGTACCACTCAATCGAGAATCAGCTGTAATATATTATACATGTAGAAGGAATCAAGTGATGATTGTTATAATAATCGCTGCCATTCTGTCTCTGCACATCCTTCGATCATTCATACGCAATTTAATATGGTTCGATTGTAAGTAAATCTCACAAACGCAGATCAATAAAGAACATGGGGTTTAGGTACATTTGCAAAACCTTTCCTGTTTAAATATTAATGTGCGTCGATATGATGATTTGAAAATAATATCTTTAAATTGCAATTTCATTATTAATGTTCAGTGCAGAAGGTACTACCTATATTGTAAGGGGAAGTAACGCTGCTATTTGGAGGTCAACATCCTCTCTCAGCAGTTACTTCCCTTTATATAATCGCACTGAAGGCAGTTGAATTACTGGGTTTGTTCACCGCCGTAGTGATTGCTATTTTGTATCCATTAAAATTAATTCATGTGAGTTTGAATAAAGGTAGCTCCCTTTTATTTTTGCCATCCATCAAACTTAAAAAAGAAAAATACTTGAAATATAGATCTTACGTCAAGGTACAACTCTATTTAGAAAAAAAGCCCAGTATTTTGCAATGTTTGCGAGGTCGTAAAGCAGAATTGTCTGTGCATCCTCCAGCAACGAGCAATAATCAACTGGATTCTTCCATGACCTTCAGTTAGAAGACGGTTGACTGAAAAGGAATTAAATAAATGAATATAATACTGACTACTAACATCAAAACATACTGTAATTTTATACATAATCAAATGTACATAAACAAATTTTGTAAATTGCTTATTTGCTACATGCAGTTTTAATGGTCAAAATTATTTTACCGGCAGCGGGGTTTCTGTAAACGAAGCCCTTAAAATTGTATATGACCAATAAAGACTTTGTGCTAAAATCGAGCTATCAACGTAAGAAATGGGATTTGGAGAAAAAAATCTCTGATAATGTTACACGAGAGAATGTTTCTGCGTTGGCTCGGGCGGTGGAGGCTGGTTGGGTGTGGAAGAAATTATGATACAGTAGGCATGGCGTCTGAGGAAGAATTCAACAACAACAAACCGATCTTTACTGGACCAAAGACTGACGTTCCATGGAGAGGGGAGGGGTTTGAGTATCCAACAGAAAGATACCTAACCAATGAAGAAGCACTGAAAGAAAGAAATTTACTTGGAACTTCGCTTCCGGGCCCAGTCAAAAATACTGATAGACAAGAAGGAGGAAATCGAAAATAATAAGATAAACTCTTTTTTCAAATTAGAGTTTCAATGTGTACTGTAGATAATACTTATGTTCACTAATTCATTAATTTATTAAAATAACATTTTATACGGAATTACCATTGTTCTTGCCAATACACGATACATTTAAAATAAATATCTGATCTCAATTAGAATTTACAATCATTACATGATCAAAAGCAGACGACAGAAGTACACGAGAAGCAATGGATCAATTTGTAGTGACATGGAAGGGAGAGGAGTTCAAATACGCGAGTAATATATACCGTATAAATGAGCAATTAGATATACTAGACATGCGATTCAGAGCACAGTCAAGAATAATGAGAAAGTAAGAGCAGAACATATAAAGTGGTAAATTCATTATTGAAACCCAATAAACATTATTATTTCATAATGGTTAATTTGCAATTCTTTCGGTTATACAGTTTTATATTATTAAATATCCTAATCGAAACTTCTAACGCACCACCTGCCTTTTCCCTTCTTTATTTAATTGTCAACCCTTCCAATATCTGCCAGCTTATTTTTTTTCTATCGATGCACGATAGCTATCATGTCTTGCATTTATGAAGACACTGGGTAGATAATTCTGTCACTTTAATTTCAAAAAGATCGAGTGGTACAAATCATATGGCAGATAATTTTAATACAACGTTTAAACCTCCGTGGACTTAACATGGGTTATTGCCTTGATGCTCTTCCTTAAAATTAAAATTCTCTTCCGTATGAAATTTGTATCACTCGATCACTTTTTGAAATTCGTGTAACGGAAGTATCTACCAGTGTCTTCATAAATGCACTTGACATGATAGCTTTCGTGCACAGATAGCAAAAATAAGCTAACAAGTCGTGTGGAGGAGTAGTAAATGGTCGTGTGGGGGTCCTACACGATATAGTAGCGATCGGGAGGAAGTCGTGTACAAGCGATCGGGTATTGGTCGAGTAGAGGTCTAGTTGGTTTAGCTGATCGAGTTGATATCGTGTAGGGATCGCGTATGGATCGAAGTGATCGAGTAGAGATCGAAATGGTTGTCGGGTTGAAGTCGTGAAGGAGTCGTGAATGGTCGTGTGGGTGTCGTGTACAATCGAGTAGCGGTCGGGAAGGGAGTTGTGTACGAGCCTCATCAAGCAGGTGGTCGAACTTGGTCGGGGAATTTGGGCGATCGAGATGATTGTCTTGATCTGATCGTCAGTGAGAACCCACCAGTATACAAACTCATTCTTTAGAGTTTATTTACAAGCAGACAGTTAATCTTACGATAATCCCTGGTAAGGCCATTATTTTTTTATTACTTGTTACTCGAAGTTTGAAATTAAAAAACTCCGTACGGAGGAGGGGAAAAAAAAAAAAAAAAGACTTTTTTTATACATGACAAATTTTGTTTCATCATGGACCTGCTTTCTGTTCTAAAATCCGACATAAGAACACCCCCCTCCCCGAGCAAAATGCCCTTGAAAATTCGTTGACTTTTTTAGGGAAAAAATATATTATTTAAGGAGGGGAATGGGGCTGAATTTTGGCCCAAATCGCACTCAAAAATAACTAAATTTTCAGATAAAAATACTGGTGTCAGTAACAAAACTGTTAACAACAGGCATTATTGTTGAAACAAATGAAAAAAATCTATTTTTATCTTTTTTTTGAGTCTTCTGAACACTGTTTTCTTTGGTAAAATTAACAAAAAACGGGGTCGCTTAAATAGATGACAAACAAAAAATCGGCGATTTTCGGCTGACTATTTCAATTGTAAGGTATCAAATAATTGCAAGAAGTGATTATGAAACGTTTTTATTGATGGAAACTTACATTTTATAACAATTTTGGCAAGCATTTGATTAATTTAATCAAAAACTTTTGTCAGCATTCATTTTGAGGGGATTTTTTGTCAAAAATGGGGGAAATATACATCATGTTAGGAGGGGAATGGGGCTGAATTATTGTCCCAAATCGGTCTGAAAAAATTCACTAGACGAATGCAGCTTCTTGATGTTATCACTTGTATAAATGGACCTCTAATTTCGCGCTTTTAAAATTTTGAAAAAAAAAAAATTTGAAAAAAATTTTTTTTTTTTTTTTTTTTTTTTTGAAAATACGAAAAAATAGGGGCGGCGGGTTCGAGTAACGACAAATCAAAAAACACTGGCCTAAGGACCAGTACTATAACTATTATCTTCATAAAAATTTGCAAACTTATTCACATAAGGAGACGTGGTCAGTAGCGGGGCTCGATCCCAAGACTCTCAATAACTGAGAAGTTTCAGCTTCTCTAACCACTTGACCAAGGAGGAATCTCACCGTCCGTAACATTGCTCAATATGCTGTTACATCAAGTGGTCAGATGTTCCACTTAAAACTATCAGACATATTGCAAAACATGTGATTAACATTCCTCTCCTAAGTACCAATCCTTATGATAATCTATGTTTCAGACCGAACATTTTCAGTGCCTTCAGCGCTTTGATTATAAAAAAGAGATTTATAAATTTCGTTAACAAAAATCCATTCTGTCTGAGAATAAACTAACTATTAATAGAATGTCTATTAATATATCGTTTGCGAAGCAAAACCTGTGTTGGACATGTTTCAAATGCGGCCCACATTACTGTCTTACGGAAAGCGCATGCAGTCCAGCGGAAATGTTTTAATTCTAGTTAGCAGATTGATCATATAACTTGAAAAGTCTTATATAGTAATGTATGAAATTGTGATGCGAAGTTAGATTTTACGAATAAATGTAGTTAAAACTGCCTCTGTGCGTTACAAAGGGATAATAGTTAGCTGTAAGTTAGCTGTTTGTTTTCCTAGCGACATGACTTATGTTTCAAATGATCATGAGCATTCGCTCATTTCAAGTAGATAACAATGTATGTATGAATGTATGAAAAATTATCCAATCACTTTACGGAATGCTATTAATATGGAAAAAAAAATTGGCTGCGTCTTTAATGTCTGCATTACTGTTTCGTCTTGTATAATTTTCCCGCTTATCGCATATTTACTACTGTTGAAACATGTGTACGCAAACATCTAAATTGCCGCGTAATATCCACTGCACATTTTGTTATCGCAAGACATTTTACTATTCATTACAAAAAGAATCAATTTCAAAGAGTTAACTAAGTTCGGCGTCCAGAAATATAGGAATAAGATTTTCCTTTATAAAAATGATAAATGAAACTCCATTGGCTTCAATACACGTTTCAATATACAACCCTTTGTTCCTTAAATGTCATAATTCCAGTTCCATTGACTATGATTAGTTTGCCTAATTTTTAAAGCAGTTAATCGAATATTTGTCAGTTGCGAATAAAATGAAATGTTATACACCAGGCGAATTTATTTCAAAGTTTTGCGGCTTTTTACCCGAAAGGAGACTCCGAATGCTTTTGATTTTTTTTTGAAATGGAAAAAATGAATAGTTGAGCATAATATATTTTGAATAAACAAATTAAAATAAGAATGAAGAGCAGGTCTGTTCAAAGTGAGATTTCAAAATTGTCATCAGAAATATCAGACACTTGGATGAAACCATAGACTATTCGTGCATAAATTCAAACTTAGAGTCGACTTTAAGTGACCAAATTTGGATTAAACATTAGATTAATTACATTCGATACAGACCCTTACGCCGAAAACTTTTGTGGGCCCCGATATCTCGGTCCGTTTCCACTACGATAAATCCCGGGTCTGCGTCCAAACATATGCCTTTGTTGACCAAGTTGAAATGGGTAGCAGTGCCCGAAAATAACATTCATGCAGATCTATGGCAAAAAAATTACTATTAAATGACAAGGAGATATCTCTCTGATTTCATGGAGATATCTCATAAAATAGGGGAGAAATCTCTTAATTTTTCTGATATATCTCTGTAAAAAAGATATATCTTTCTTTTAATAGAGATATCTATCATGTTTTGAAATATACCTTTCAATACTACAAAGATATCTCTCAATATTACAGAGATATCTCTACCGTACAGAGATATCTCTCATACACCAAAATATGTCTCTTACAAAGAGATATCTGTTTAAAGTTGAGTTTATCTTTTTCAAATAAACAGTAAACTCCGCTTATAACGAACTCCTTGGGGCCTAACGCATGTGTTCCTTATATCCATAGTTCCTTATATCCGTATATCGAACAAGTTCCTTATGTACGATCTTTATATATCGAACTAAAATATATAACGAACAAGTGTTTTATGTAATAAAATCCGAACCATCAACTGTGTTTCTTTTTATATTTCTACCTCCTTTTCATGATCTTTAACTGTTACTCTTCGTTCTGTATGAAAACTTTCAATAATAGTAAATGATTACAAGGATTAATAGAATACTTAAACACTAAGTCACAGTTACATGTGTGTACTAAGTTCACTTTTTGCATTAATTATATACGTAAATTATAGATCCAGCTAATTGACAAGTTTGTAATTTATCGGAAACAGTGAGTAATACATGTACATGTACAGTACATGTATACAGCCCTATGCAACTGGCCAGTTCGTACCGTGCAATATTGAACAAGGACGACGGATCACAAGCACATATACAAACAAACAAACCTACGCAACTTGTTTATAGAAATCTAGAATTGAACGTTGGGTCTGATTTGACAGCAGTACATTTTTCTCTAAATCTTGTAGGTTTCTTAAAACTGACTCATCAGTACCCACTGCTGATTCAAAGTACTAGTACGCTCTAAGGATAGAAATGCATGATATGGCTTGTGAATGTACACATTTTCATTTTAACACTCTCAATTATTTACGTAAAATATAACCACTTGAATATATGTATGTATTCTCATTTAAATAGTTTACCAAAAGGTTATACTTGTGTAATACTTTAACTTTATGAATACTATCTACAAGTGTGCTATGAAAAATACAATGCAGACGGCAAAAGAAAAATGCAAAACCAACGGATTTCTTTATATCATCGGAACATATTTGTAGTTCGATATATACGATGACTTTACTGACATTTTTCATTGTTGGGCCAGAAAATAGTGTTCCTTATATCCGAAGTTTCCTTACAACAGGAGTACGTTATAACAGTTTATTTTAACATTAAAGAAAGAAGGGGGAAAATCGGGCCAGAAAAAAAACTGTTCGTTATATCCGGAGTTACGTTATATCCGGAGTTACGTTATATCCGGAGTCGATATATAAGGAGTTTACTGCAGTACAGTTTCATGTTCCGCCCCCTTGAACAAAAGATGGTATTATAAGCAGATTTATTTGCTCCGCAAAGCCATGATACAGATGTAACAGTAAGTTAATAGCAGAGACTAGCCATCTAGGGTCACTGTTAGTTTTTTAAAGAAGCAAGCTTGTTTCCTTTTCTCTTAAATTGATTTGTAACTAAAAGTAATCGGATATTATTCATCATAAAATACATTAATAAGGAGCATCTGACACATTATTTTCACATCGTTGTTTGAATGGTTGAGATATAAATGTATATTGCCAGTGTATAAAATGAGATGTAAGATGTGAATTGCTAGTTGAAAAATAACAAAGCATTGTTTTGTGTCACACAGCGGGAGTCCATTTGTGATGCGTGTATAAGGTCGCACTGTAACACTTTTGCCACGTCTTTATAATCCATTACTCACAGTGGTCATTGTTCAGTGAGTATTTGTTCAGTGAGCATTCATTGTTTAGTGAGTACTATTCATAGAGAGCAATTATCACAGTAAGCATTTTTCAGTGAACATTATTTATTGAACACTGCTCAAAGTGAGTACTGTTCAGTAAGCATAACTCACATTGAGCACTATTCAGTGTGGTATTGTGAGCAATGTTCATTCAGCGATACTTAAAGTAAGTTTTGTTTAGTAAGCACTACTCAC
This sequence comes from Saxidomus purpurata, assembly GCA_022818135.1. NCBI lineage: Eukaryota > Metazoa > Mollusca > Bivalvia > Venerida > Veneridae > Saxidomus > Saxidomus purpurata. Next base: position 7,451,977 of record JAFMSR010000002.1, on the reverse strand, counting down.
AGTGAGCATTGTGCAGTGAGCACTTCTCAAAGTGAGCAATGTTCCATGATCACTACTCATAGTTTACATTTTTCAGTGAGCACTACTCACAGTGAGCAGTGTGCAGTGGGCACTTCATCGTTCTTTTAGCTGTGTTTAGCAAACTACTCACTGTCAGCATTGTTTAGTGACCACTTTGAATAGTGAGCACTGTTCAGTGAGTACTTCTCGCACAGAGTATAGTTCAGTGAGCACTACTCACAGTAAGAATTACTCAATGTGAGCACTGTTCGTTAGCACTCCTAACAGTGAGAATTGCTCAGTGAGAACTCATCACAGTGAGATTTGTTCATTGAGCAGTACTCACAGTGAACATTGTGCAATGAGGTCTATAGACAGTGCACATTGTGCAGTGAGCTCTGTATGTAGTTGTAGTGAGTATGTTTAAGTGACCACTACCCACTTCTTAAAGTGAGCATTATTCAGTGAGCATTATTCACTACTCATAGTGAGCTTTAGCCAGTAACATATTTATTAGAAACTTCATAATTACCGCGATCATTTTATTTGCAAAACGGCCATTTTTGAAGAGAAAACTCAAGTTTTTTCCTGGAAGTCACACTTTTAGACAACCAATTAACTTTATTGTTTCAGACTTGATGACATTTAAGCTAAAGAACGTTTGTGCTAAATTTCAAACAAATTTATACTTTAATTTCATTAAAAGTTTGATTTAAACCTCTGACGTTGTTAGCTCAGTGTATGCAAAGCAAGTGGCCATTTCTCTACCCGAGCCCTTTTTTTAGTTCTTCCCCGGCCTTCAAAAAGGCGTTTATAAAAGGACAGTCATTTTGTAGTGTTGTTTCGGTACTTTAACTCACTTTCAAATCACCTTTTCCAGAGATCACATACACACAACACTCAAAACTCCTCCATGGTCGAGTTGTGAGAGCCTCCGAAACATCTCATTGGTTTGACCCCTGCTGCCAATTTAAGTATCTTTGGCAGTTTGATGCGGAAGATAGGGGTATTATACTGATCCTTCCTAGGAACGATGGTTACTTGAACTGGGAATAGTGACGACGCAATGACATGTATATTTAAGGAAAGCGGTTGTGTAGATGTTAAGGTGTCTGCCGCTCATCCCGGAGGTTGCGGGTTCGAGCCCCACTGGGGTCACGACCGTACCTTCTCATATAACACCAGTACTGGTTTTTCCAGGAAGCTGACTCGAGAGTGACTCGATAAGCTACAGGACTGAAGTGTTGTTGTATAAGCATAGATTTATTTCTAGTTACAAAGCTACAATTTTATCCAAGTGTTCAGTACAAAATAAGGACATTTAATTTTAAGACTTTATTCGTTTATAAACCAAGAGTAAAAAATAGAAATAGGCAGTACATATTTTCGAAGTAATGGCAAATAAAACTCTTATAACAGATATATTTAATGTCTTTTCTTTGCTGGTGTCATCATTAACTTGGACCTGAAAGAGATAATAATGAATTGAGTGAATAAACTCTCTTTACATGCACGCCAATCTCTGATTTCAGTCTTACTTTTTTTATTTAAATCATCCTAGACGCGTGTCTTTGTAAGATCATATTTAAATAATTTATTTCTCTTCTTTTTGAGCGTGGGTGAAATTTAAATACTTGAAATGCAATACTCTACAAATTTTAATTTTATTAAAATATGCAAGGCTGCAGTTAGTTTTTTTTCAAGAAGAAAAAATAAATATCTAGCCTAAGCAGAAATTTAAACAGATAATCGAAAATGAAGTAAGCGAGAAAATCAAAACAAACGAGAGAACATATCGATCACATGTATACTCATATTGATAGTTTTTGAAATATAATGTATAACACCATCCCCCGCCAAGTGCTCTTTCCAATTACTTTAAGTAATTTGATATGGTTTGGGTTCTTATGTAATAAAATATTAGTATTTATAACGTGCTGAGGGTTATTCACCTGCACTTCTCTGTGTTAATGTCGCACTTCTACTATAAAAATCTGAAACTGTATGCTTTACGCAAACGTTTTATGCGAAAAAATCAATAAAGGGAGATAACTCTAAACCCAGGGTAAGTTTGAGTAATTGTTTTTAGACACTGCACTGCATCTTAATATCCTCTATGACTGTATGCAATTTGAATCAATTCAGTTGAGTACTTAAGGACTTATGGCCCTGACAAGAAAATTCAATAAAAGGAGATAATTCAAAAATAGAACAAGCTAGAGTTTAGGCCATTGTACATTGTACTTCCTCTCAATGTCTATTGTTGGTTTGTGTTAAACAAATTCCTTTGAATTTTTTCGGAGTTACGTTTCGGACAAAAGTGTTATATGAAAAATCAATAAGGGAGATAACTCAAAATTAGAGTAAAGCATGGTTATGGTTCTTAGACACTCCAACGCTTGGTGGCAAAGGAGTTTTAAAAATAAATTGACAGTCTGCAAAGCAGGGGCTTGTCATAATCTTTGCATCTGAAGACATGATATAGTTAAACAATTACCTTGATAGACAAAGTCCAGGGAAGACCAAATGTGTGTATCAAACACTTAAGAGTTAAAAGAACGTACAGTGAAACTCATTTTTAAGGTTATAAGCTTAGACTCGCACCAACTTAATTACAGAGAGCGCTGATGGGACATAACTCAATCAAGTATCAAATAAGCCTTACTTCTGCCAACAATTTATCATGGAACCCCGGACATGCTGGTAATATGCGCAATTTCTCTTGTAAGTGAACCTTTTCAAGAAGAATTGTTGCATTCAAGTGAGTGGCTGCCGATAAATAGCTCGGATTTGGTCTATGAAAAGTAATGAAAGGGTGGTCACAACTATGTGAAACCTGAACATGGGGATTGTATGCTTATGTCCTCTTGATAGTGAAACTTACTTCGAAGTTGCATGTATGTCAAACCAATAGCTCGGGAACAAAATTGCTATAGACACCATTTGAACATACATGTACATGTATAATGATAGAACCATATTCAAAGTAAAACAAATCATCAAACCGAAATATACTCGTAACTTGTTAGGAAATTTGTTGAATTCCACCCTGTGGTTGCTGAGAAATGGCGCAGGCACGAAGGTATATGAAAAAGTAAAGACAAAACATTGAACTGAAACACGCTGATAATATGTGCATCTAGTAGTCTATGAAGTTTCACTAAATAGCCCGGACAAAAATGTTGGACGGACAGGCGGACGCACGGACGGAGATAATTACTGCATTCCCACGACATGGGGATACAAATAGTCCAATGAGAGTAGCCATGTGGAATTATATGAGTCTACCGACATGGTTATGGTAGATAACTCGATCCTGAGACGAACGCGCTACCACTGCGCCACGGCGGCTCCATATATTATGTTGATTCCATTGGCTTATCGGCAAAACTGTGTTCCTTACAGCTTATCGATAAATTGTTTCCAGTTGTAATGTATAGGAGAATAATCTTTAACTCATCAAAAGATAGCACAATCATCATCTGCCAATATTTATTTACTTGTTGAAGTAATCTGTATTCTTTCCTTTTTATTATAGCATATTTCTATCTAAACAGATTGATATCTGCGTGCTTCCCTATTTATTTAAAAAAGTAACTTAGTATTTTTTTACAGCAGAGCAGATCCAAATGACTTCAGTGGAAAAAGATGTATTTAGCTTAACATGAGGTTTTCATTTGGAAGATTTTCATGACAATATTTATTAAGTTATTGAAGTAAACTAGAAAGTTGCATCTATAATTATCTCTACACTCAACAGCTTTGCTAAGTATACACCTCAATTATGTGTCATATCAAAATCATTTTGAAAGATACGGTCATGAAAATTTGTCAACAAATAATTGGATATATTCTCTCAATACTCAGTACAAAGTTGATGAGCATGAATGGTGATTTCATTGCCTCAGAGAGTTTACATCACCACACCCGTAAATGTGAAATTCACAAAACTGTAAATTATGGTAATCCTCAATTTCATCTAAATCATCTAGAACAGTAAAGTTTTTGCTAAATATCGTTTCAAATATCTCGCTTTGATAAATATATCATCTCAACACTAAATTTATTGACGGAGTTTATCTGTTTAACCTTAAAAGAATTTCCTCTCCCATGCATTTATCCAACAAACCTCGTCGATCAATTGGTTCAATACAGAGCTGTATTTTCTCAAAAGTGACGTTTCTATGGAAGCCTTGGAGGGCCACTTTTGAGTTTCGACTTGCGGGTGTTTTTTTACTTTTGACTTATGACTTTTGTACGCCGTACTTTTGACTTATGACTAGAACTACTGTATTGCCTCTTTGGCGTTTTTATTAAAACAATATAAACACGTCAACACTCAATAAATACAATTTCTATTTAAAAGATTTTAATAAAATCAATTATATATATATAAAAGTTACATCATTTGTGTCAATAGTAACAAAATAAAACGTGTTTTAACACGCTTTTTGTTTTGACTTTTGACTTATTACTTATGATTTATGACTTATGACTTTTGACTTTTGACTTATTACTTTTGACTTATTACTTATCACTTTTGACTTTTGACTTATTACTTATCACTTATGAAAAAAGAAACCCTAACCCTAACCCTATACACGGTCCTCACTGAGGACCTCCAGCGGCAGGTTCAGGTAATACTAGGATCCTGCTACTGAGGACCCAACAAAATAACAATATACTTATACATATTACAGCACTTTAATTTCCTTCGGTATACCTTGTGATATTAACATATAGATACATAAAAACATAAAAAGTAATTTTTTAAAAATGTTACCATAGCAACAAAAAAAATCAATTTTTTTTACAGTTCCTTTATAGTTGGCTTGACGCCTGGGGGGCAAGTCCCCCAACCCCCCGCTTAAAGAAAATTCTCAATTGTATATTATCATTGTTAAAAGAAGGTCTCATGGTAGATAAGAAATATGTTGCTTTATGTACATTATGCTTAATGAGCTAGCTTCTTTAAATAAAGAGATTATTATTATTATTATTATTATTATTATTAAAGAAAGAGGACACCCACAAGGCCTCCCGAGCCGAGAGTTGCGTCGCCGCTCACTGCGGAGGCTCCCAAGGTCGCCTCCTGACGCGCCGTCACGGCTCATTGATACTAAAATAAATGACAAAGACAAAAGTAACTTAGTTCATTTATTTACAGCAAACAAGTTTACAGTGCTACGCACAAACATCATTTTAAAACCTTAATACAGGTTCGAATCCCAGTTTATATTGTCACAGCAGATCATTATGCTTTTTATGCAGTACCATTCCTCTTAAAGTGTCTGAAAGTAGCAGTCATAAGTCAAAAGTCAAAAGTTGAAAGTCATAACTTAAAAGTCAAAAACACCCGTAAGTCGAAACTCAAAAGTGGCCCTCCAAGGCTTCCATACGTTTCACACCACATACTGACCATTAGAGATTTATGAGAAGTACCAAATACCAATTATTGAGGACGATTACGTCCAAGCCACAAATGAGTTGAAAAAACATTAGGGTGCTAATTTTCCATCAAATCTTCATCCAATCGAAATGAAGTGGAGGATAAGAATCAGGCAAAAGTATCATAATTCCTTTTTTACACTTTACGTCTGCCCAAGAACATCTTTTTAAAGGATTTCAATGATCAAACATTACCACATGTCTGCAAATTTTATTAAAGTGAATCATAAATGATCGTCTGTGTTACACGCAGATTGATGACAGTGCTTTTGTGACTTTTGAATATTGGGGTTATTGTGTTTACAGCGCTGCGGACCAATGCGTTTGGTACCTATCTTTATAACTCTGATGGAATGTTAAATATCAACTTTTGATCTTATGACTTATGAAATATTCATCAAAATATCTTGAAAATTGAATAAACTACAAGATTTCTCTTAGGTGTATACTTAGAAAAGTGGTTGAGTGTATAATGTATACTTGTTTCCCTAGTCGTTTAAGAATAACGATTTTAATTGAGTTTTGACAAAACTGAAGTTTTTTGACTAGTTAAATAAAGCATGTCATTTTGACCTGTTCGAAGATTTTTTTGTAATATAAAGCCGCTATATGACTTTACTCTATAATTATGAAATCAGCTCATCGAAATTTAATGAAATACAATTAAACAATATTTGCAAATGAAAAATTTTCCTTTCGACAAAAGGTAAGCAATGATGAATGAAGACCTAATTTGTTCTTAAGCTTATAACTTCTTCTAAATTTTCAAAATATAGTTTTGATTGAAATTGAAATATCCGGTTTTTTAATGTGCTATTGCGCGTCACTTAACTTTGAAAAATCATACTTTTACATGCACTTGTAGCGTTATTAGCTTGTGTTTTTTTTTTCAAAATTCATACGTGATTAAATTTCATCTGTATTTTACTCCTTTTTTGAGATTATTTTTTTTTTCATAGATTGCTAAAGCAGCAATGTCAGCTTAAAAGTAGTACAAGTATGCATTGTACGTTTACAGAAAATTACAAATGCATTACATTACATCATTTTCATTAAAACAATCGAAATAGCCCACTATTTTCATACGGCATCATCGTGTTTAATTTTTGCTGTTTGGCAACCTGCATGATTCTTTCCCGCTATGTTAAATGACAACATTAATTGATTGCAGTACACTCTTTTATACATCTATAAACACTAAAAAAAATAACGTGTGACATGAATACTTTTTGCTATTTTTAAGTGCCAGTCAGTATACCTTGTTTTCTTTTTTACCAAGGCAAGAGTTTTTTAAAATTCACATTGGAAGTACAGTGGCCAGTAAATGTTGTGGTAATAGTTTTATTAAAGGAAAACGAAAGTAAAAAATATATCCGTGCAATTTTATATGGGTTTGCTTCATTATCAAAATTAATGGGATATTTATTTTGTAATACTTAATTAAAAACGTCAATTTTTAGTCTGTCACCCAGTCAGTATTAGTCGCTATATTTGCTTTACGGAGTCATGTGACCCCCTCTGCGTGACGTCATAGTGCTCTGCGTATTGATCAGTCTTTGCGGCCAGCAAACGATGCCGTTTTTCTTTTAATTGCTGACAGTATACATGTTTTACTTTGATCCATAACAAAAAAAATACTCCTTTTGTTATTTATCATTAGCTTCTTTACCATTGTTGACCTTTCACAGTTTTCACGACAAATCTCATCTATATTTTCACCTGCTACTTATAAACATAGGGATAAAACGCGAAGATAAATTTCATAAACTATTTCAATTTACGTCGAAAGTTACTGTGCTGAATTTTCAAATAAAACATATATTTTATAATGGATGAACGAGAATTAAAATAGTTTTCTCGATTTATTGGTTAAAACATAACTTCATTTTGCCGTGAACATTTGAAGCAAATCTAGTCAAGACTGGTGCAGTTTTAAAAAAATCATTATAATTACAATCAAGGTATTTTCCTAAATACGAGTCCAATTTCACTCATAGAAACCCCTGTATTCCCTTTCATTATCATCAGTTCAAAATAAAGTTACCTTAAGTTCAAACTTAAAAGTAAGAAAGACGCCATGATTTGACATAAACAGAATTTAGAATAATCATTTAAACCAACCATAGTTTTTCTTTTAAGAAACCTTACGAAAAAAGAAACATGACACTAGAGTTCAATCGATTTTCACCTTTAACTGATATCATATCTCTCAGATTTTGTGATAAAACATTTTTGTGGGCAAATACTAAGAAAGGAAGTATCTACAATAAAATATTTCACTGTCGTACGAATAAAGTAAAAACACTTCATGCGCACTTAGGAATGCCATTCCCTGTGTGGGTCCTACAGTATCTTGATTATGTTTAAAAGAACCCGTTTGCCTGGGCAATTAATATTTAATGTAGTGCGTAATTAGTGGGTAACGGTTAACTTACTGTAAATGATAAAACGTTTAAAGTATTTTTTTAAAGTTTGAAAAGGCTGCAACGAGAGAATGAACATTTAAAAAGGTAGTGTTTGCAGGTGGTGCACCATAAATAAGAAAAGGATGATTTAACATGTCAACACCTTCATCACTTCTCTCTTCTCCTCTTAAAGTCTTGGTATCACATACAAATGAATGAGTTGCGGATACATATATGGGACTGAAACTGTCATTAAGATATCTTTAAATTACAGTTTTGTTGCATAGCGTATATGTATATGCTTTATGTGTGGGATTCGAACAGGTAACTGATAGTGTAAGGCATGTAACGGTAACACAACGTGATCCGAAACTGCAAATAATATAACTCATGTATTGTCTTCCAGCTCTAAAACTTTACATACAATTTAATGTTCTATCTGTCTGTGGAATATGGGTGACGTTTTATAATGGATTTGGCAGTGAAGAGGATGACGTTTCCGTGTAAAATACAACTAGTGTGAATCGAAATTAAGTCTAATAAGAATAAAGACTGTTTTATTTTTCAATTCTGCTTGAATTATTGCAATAACTTTTTGAAATAGGGAAAATATAGTTCGGTAATATGTGCGCCACAACGTTGTAACAACGAAAGTAAACGTTTTTTTTAAAGTAGTTCCAACTTGCTTGTAAAAGCTCAACACAAACATCTCTTTTAACAAAATAAAGATGACTCAAGACTTGAGCTCCCACTTGTCGAATGAATACCTGTAGGTATCCAAATATAGTATACAAAGAGCGTAGAGCTTGCTTTTCATGTTGATTAATGTAAAGTTACTGAAGTTTTGCTATCAGTTAAAAGCGCGAATGAATTTATCGTAAAATAGCAGATCGATGTTTTTATTTAATATTTGTATTTCGGTGAGAATTTCATGAACAAATTGACTAAAATCGTGATGTATTCTTTTTCTTAAATTCTTAGTGCTGTGGAGGTCGAGTTCTCTAAATTTATTTGACAAATTGCACCTATACCATTGAAAGCCTGTGTTGCCGCGTAATTACAGAGACGTGTGACATAGGTAATGGAAATTCATAAACACATCTGATTTATAGACGAGATATAGGATTGGCCGGGGAGATATTTATATGCATCAGGACAATTTATTAGTATTGTTGTTATTTCACTGAAACGCTTCAAATGGTCTTAAATTATGGCATACCGATCTAACTTTAATGCATTATCTCTTTTTTGCATGTCTGACTCAAGTTTTTTTCAATGAAAGTATTGGTAACATTTTGAAATCTCGTTGTACTGTAATGGGTTTTGGATGACCGTACCTTACAGTGGTGTACATTTTGAGCCGAAACCTTGTCTGGGCTATAACGTCCCCTTGCATTGAAAGATTTTAAACCGACTTTGGACTAATATTATTTTTCATCACAATAAGGCAATGTGACACCTGCAAGACCACATTAACTTCTATCCATTTCAGTTGGCGGACTCGACATGTGGCGCATTAGCAACTTGTTTCTTTTTAGCTCTGGATTTGCCATTAGTCCGGTCTTTTAAACTTGTAAGTATTTTCGCCACTTTAAAGTATATATTGTTCTTGTTTATGTCCTTCAGCTAAACTTATAAAAGCAATGAAAGGATTGTAGACAGTAAACATATTTTCCAGTACCTTGGTTTTCATTTCAAACAATCTTTTAATGAAATTGAACATGATTTATAGGTTATTTGAATGGTAAACCTTATCTCTGACCTCAATCACCGTTTTCCGCGAAACAGCTCTTTGTTCATGTGTTTACAGTTACAGAGTTTATTGTATTACTAACAACTTTACTTATCTAGTTGAATTTGTTTAGATGTGAGCTCAAGCAGTTGTGTCGGAACGCGTTACCGAAACGTTGTACCGCTAATACCTTTTCATGGGGTTCCATAAATTCAAGTCGCTTCATTCACTGAAGTAATCAGTTTTTATACAAAATATCACAAGTGAACAGATGAAACAAAATCAAAATTATTGTTTTCTACTTTATTATTAAAGAATTTCACCACTTAATATATCAACTATGTTGCCATGATACATTTGCTAATCAAGGGCACATAGCTATGGAACTAATATTCAAATGTCGCCCCAAATCAAATCTGCATAACTATTTTTATTACACTCCCATAAAATTTCCGGTTTTCTGATTGGTCAACGATCCTTAAATAGATATTGATATTAACGGACAGGCCGGTTAAACTTGACATATCCCGTCATTGTACCTCACGTAAAACGTGAGAGTTTTCGCGTACAGTACATCAACGTAGGATGAACATCTACCAAAATTGATCAAATGGTCTCCGCACTGCTGCATATAATGTCCACAAGAGCTAAAAATAGAAAATCCTTTAAACGACATCTCTTGAACTACTGGGCCAATACAGGATTCTTTCTTGGTCCTCTACCAAAATTTCTTAAATGGTTCCGCCCCACTACACAAACTGACCACTAGGGCTGAAAATAGAATTTTAACAAATGGTCCGATATCTGCCAAACTTCACAGGATTTTTCCTTGGACGGTCTTCTACCACAATTGTTCAAATGGTCCCACTTCCTGCACAAAATGGCCACCAGAGCTAACCCTTTAAATGACACTTTATTCTATACCACTGGGCCAATCTAAACGGGATTGTCGCTTATTTGGTTTTCTATCACATTGCTCACATGTAGAGCATAGTTATTATCTTTGTTATCATAAATTGTGTACTCATTTGAGCAGTTTAGGGCCATTATGACCCTCTTGTTTGTGAGCGATAAATCTAAGTTGTAAAAACTTGTTTCGCAATCGAGAATAAATTATGATAGGATTTTGACCCGTGAGCTATGACCTATTATAGAACATATAAATGCACAAGTGCAGTCACGACTCAATGTATAATATCTAACTATGTATAATATAAATCATTTTGCAAACACATCAGATTCAAGCCTATCAATGAAAATGATGCGAAAAAAACGCAACTGAGAATCGAGAATAAATATATAAGTATAAATCATTTGTGAAAAACACATCAAATTCAAAGTCATCAATGAAAAGGATGCGAAAAAAACTTCATTGAAACTCTCAATTACAAATCTGCACTTATTGTCCAAATTTCATGACTATAGATTCACAAACAAGAAGTAGGTCAAATGGTCATAGTCCAGGTCATTCAGTTTATGTATTGATTTTATTTTCAAACTTGTTTGCAAAGTCAACACATGGTCCAAACTTCGTCACCTTAGTTTCAAAAAACGAGAAAATAGGTCAAATGGGCAAGGCCAATTTTGATTCCAGGGGCATTATAAGAACAATTGAGAGAGAGAGGTGTGGCTAATAGACGATGTTACATACCAATTATCTAAATACTAGGCCTTACAATTACTGAGAAGATTTTCAACAAGTCTACATAAAATAATGAACTCGAGCTGTAGGCAATTTTGACCCCATGGACAGTATTTGAATAGTTTTGGTAGAGAATATCTAGATAATGCTAACATCTGAAATATTTAAGTAAGCTTTTCGCCTTACGGCTTTGTACAGGTTCCCTATTTAAGTCGTTGTAAAACAAGTGATCCTTTGGACATGGACAGTTTGACCTCATGGGCATAATTTAAACACTTTTATTAGAGAAGCGCACTAGGATATGCTTCAAATCCACTCTCTAAGCTCTGTTTCTCATGGATTTGTACATGTAAATATTAAAAGTACTTCATTATGTAAATCTTTATAAATAGGAGAAGCCTGTGATGGACCAATTTATGACCCAAGGGGTATTAATTGAACATTCTTGGTAGTAGAGAAACACTAGGTGATGTTACATACCAAATATGTAAGCCCAAGGCCTAATTGAATTAAACAAGATGATTTTAAAGTATTTCCACATGTAGGTCTACGTAAAACAAGAGACAATGTGGCCGGGCAAATTTTGACCTCAGGGACCTGCTTTGAACAAACTTGAGAGAGAATCACTAGCAAATACTACAGACAAAATTTCTTATGTCTTCATACAAGAAGATTAATTAGGTTTTACATTTAGTCTCTATGTAAACATATGATTCGTCGGACAGGACCAATTTTGACCCTTAGTGCCTGATTTGAACAAACGTGATAGAGGTCTCTTCGACAAGAAGATTTATTCTATTTGTTGCAATAGCAACCAGAGTTCTGCATGAAATGGAATTCTGTGAACAGCTTTGGTAGAAATTTGTGAAAGAAACATCCTTGCCAAGTTTCATCAACATTGGCTAAGTGGTTACAGAAGAGATGTCGTTTAAAGGAAGTTGTTAAAATGGCGAAATACTACGGACGGTGAGCGATTCTAATAGCCAATCCTTACAATTTTTAGTTTAAACATTATTTATTCGCATATAAACGCATGTACAAATACAATATCTAATAACAATATTCAGGATTGAGTGACAAGCTTAACGGTTGTATAGAAACTCTTTCCTTACAATTTGTATCTGGTGAGCTAAAAAACCTCTTTGATCATAACATGCGAAAATTTCAAGTTTTTATCCTAGATATTGCTTTAAAACTTGAGGTTGATCAAGCAACTACCGCTTATAAGGGCTGTAGCCATTTAAGCTCCTCTGTCCGTGAAATGGTCATGGGTAGCTTTTAGGATCGATGAATGTCCGTCGTACGTCGTCCACAATTGCTCGAAAAACCACTTTATGGAAATTCATGAAACTTGGCCAGAAGTATCTTGACATTGAGCTCTCTTAAATTTGTTCAGATGGTTCCGGTTGGCTGATTGTTTACCGGCAAACGCGGCGAAAAATAATAGAATCTTTGAAAGTATTATAACTTAACCTAAAAGTTTCAGCTATGCATTCCCAGTCATTTTCGATAAAATCAGCGGTTTAAAGCATACTGTAGTACCATAAACCATTCAATTAGCTATGTAGAGTTGTTGTTGTACAATTAATGGGTGGATGCGATTAATTACAGTAATCATCTATATTGATTAATTGTGGTAAAATGAGGCATTTTTCGCCATAGGTTCTTCTTTGAAATTGTATTTATTTATCATTTTACGTTCATTGAACACATAATCTATGTTTCGAGAATATAATCTGCTAGATGTAGGGAGTGCCCCTTTAATAAATAAATGGCTTTTGCGCATTTTGGAGAGGTATCTTGTGAACCGGAATGAACGCTATTTTGATAAAATCAGATAGCTTTAGTTATTGTATCAAGAACAAACTAATCTGTTTAAAGTATATATGTTTACTCTTTCACTGATTTATTGCAATTTTAACAATTATTTCAGACCTCTTCTATGCATCGCAACAAACATTTTTTCCCGATGAACAGCTTTGTCGTAAGTAAGTATTTCATTATAAAGCGTTTCATTCCCGTTGTGTTAAGATTCACAATCTAGTAAATCCAGATTATAGTGTTACCCTACAGTTTTAGAAACGATTACGAATAGCGTAAAATGTTAATTTATTGTTTTCGTTTCAGACAAGCGTGGTCAATAACGGAATTTACACAAACGACCATTTCATTATATTGAGACACGTATTATTTACAAATTTAAAATAATGTGCAATTTAATTAACATCTTAATTTATGAAGATTTGCTTTACAAATGAAAAATTTGAATACTTTATAAATGTTCCTATTTCAATTTGTTTGAATGACATATGCTTTCAATGGTGTCCCCACTATTATACAAATTGTTTGTATTAAATCACATTTGTTTTGGTCTATTACCTATATCAGCATTTTCTATGAAACGGTCCCTTTCGTTCCCTTCCTTGAAGCTCAGTTTGTTGATATGCAAACAATTATACTTGCAAACTACTAACGCTTTCTTATCTGATGGAGACAATATAATGTTTAAATACTGGCGGATTGCATTACTAAAATATTATACCCCGGGTATCGTTTATCTGATTTCCATGAATTTCATTATATTGATTCAATTGCTTGACAGTTGACAAATGAAATGCTTTAGTCTTGTTTATGTAGCAACAGCCAATCGGGTTCTGATTTGCTTTTACAATGAATTTAAGCTCTCCTAATCACCCTTTATTTGGAGATCTATTAATATGTAGATATAGCCTTCCTGATCTCATTTGTATGATGTTTTTGTTCTTTGTTCTTTTTGTTTTTATCTTTAGTATACAAATGTATATACAATGTATAATATGGACAAAGAAAGCTGAGTCTTGAGATATACAAATTCTATATAGTGTCACATACGATTCACACCATATCTACAGTATTAAAGCCAAAAGGCCTTACACATGCCAGCGAGTAATGTCTTGTGCTTTTATATCTATATAAAACATATCAATCTTAATACTACAAGTTATAGACAACTTTGCATATGTATATTGAAATACTCAGCTGGCAACACTATATGAACATTTCTGTGAATTACGCATGTCCCAGTATATAGATTCAGGTGGGTTGTCTATGTCTTAAAAAATATTTCTTGCGTTTAGAAATGGGCCTGTAAGATTTTGAACACGGCAATCTGTCGTTGCGCCTTGGAGACAATGTCGTATTTTGCGGGAGCCGTCTGTGCCTTATGCTTCGGATTTTTAGGTTTTTAATCAAATTTTAATCTTTTTGTTTTGAGGTTGCAATAAAGATGCTGTTTTTAAAAGAAATATATGTAGCAGATGTCTACGAAATATCGCATTTTCGTGTTTCTTTTTTTTATTTCGTTTCATTAAATAAATTTATATATTTCTTATTTAAAATTACGAATAAGGTAAATAAGAGGTTTTGTTAATTATGCCAGTATTAGGTAGGTTTGCGTATCATGGGTTGTTAATAAAACTCATTTTCTAAATCTACTGTTTGTAGAACGCGACGGGGGAAAATTTTCAATTGGTTTTCAATAACATGCCGTTGACTTCACCACATCTAAAATGTAGCGCATTAATTCATACGTTATAGCATAACTTATTAGATCCAATAATTACTATTATGTCGTTACATGCAACAACAATTGATCAAAGACCAACAAAATGTTCCAATAATTTTTATTTTTATGGAAATTCGCAGTCAGATACGATTCATTTTATAGTTACAATAGACACAAAGTAAATTGCAAATTCTATAATTCTTGGTGTGGTAAAGTTGATTATTTTTACATGTTTAAGTTGGTGAAGTGTTTGGAGGGGAGTATTGTACAATAGACGAGACGCCTTCAAGTACAAGTACGAGTTATTGTGAGTACGGGTGTTGTGGGAGTTCAATAGACGATAGCAGGGCATGTTGTGAAGAATCGTAAGTATTTTGTCACATTTAGTTTGTTTAGCCTGGAAACCTTTACTCAAATTACAAATAGTTTGACAAGCCTCAAGCTTTTATACCCTTATATACAGTGGATATAAGACTGGATTTGCAAAAAACAATTTTAAATCCCATTGCATATGATGCTATTTATTCAAAATAATTACATCGTAAAACAATGTACAATGAACATGTTGCAAAATCTAAACGTTGTGTTATGTACGGCATAATTTAGTAATAGTTACAATTTTGTTTTTTACTCGTTTTAAATTGAAGTTTGTATATGAAGAATTAAAATTGCAAAATATATTAATCTCTCGTTAATTTAATGTAAATCTGTAAACTTATAATCACATAATTCATTGCATTGACAATCATTTCTCAACTATAAAACTTTTCATATTTCATTTTTCAGTTTTATTCATGTATTCGTAAACTCATGTCTGTTTTCAGCCAAAAAAGATTTCTGTAAGTTTGCAAAATCAATCGTTTGTCGACAAAGCTCTATATAAATTATTTCCGGTTCGCATGTCTTCTTCAGTTGTGTTTTAAAAGTAGGACAGTTATGTGGTTTTACTTCGTACTTTTCTTGATAAGATCTTGTCATGTAAAATGTAATTTACATCCCAAAGATACAGACAATAATGCCCAGGTGAAGCAGTACTGCCTAACAGAGAAAACTTAAATAACTAAAGAAATATTGCAAAAAACAATATTCTCGAGTAAAATTTATTTTCGATATATTTACAGAAGAAAGTTTTTCAACGTCTTTTTACTGAAGAAATCATGAAGACTTTCAAGTCCGGTTTCACTTTCTTTATAAAAACGCGAAATCAGTGATTTTATGAACGACATCAGCAAACACATTTATTGGCACAAAGTTTAAAAATGTTTACATTAATTGAATTAGTATTTCAATGAAGTATTTTTGAAAGTTTTGACGACAATTTATGATATTTAACTGAATGAAATTTCGAATTTCAAAAAACTTTGCTAGTTTTTAGTATTTCGGTCAGTTAAATGCTTCAATATTCGTCAAACTGTTAACGTATCATTTACATCTTTCAAACGTATGTAAGAAGTAAATTATGCATTGATCCATTACAATTGCCAAACTGTTCAAATCGAAACAAAAATGTCTTATCTTTTTCTGTATTCTTAATTCCGTTAATATTGCAATGCAACACACAAAACGTAGAACACAACTAAAGTTATTAGGAAAATTAAGTCAAAAAAAAAAAAGCGTAACAGCAAAGCGAATTTTATCACATATCTTGTTACAAACCTCAATGTTATCATTCATCCAGATAGTTTGTATCCATATAATAAACGACTTGTCTTTTGAGGATTTTAACATTTGATCTTTAAGTATTGAATAACTAACGTATTATAAAAAAGTGCTGACAGTGCTCAAATTGAAAAAAGGAAAAGACACGATGCATGTAGACGACTAAATTGATAAGTGATAAATGTATTGGGCTGATTCAAGACTTTAATTTTTTATGGAGCTCTTTTTATGTTTAATGAGCAGGACTCCAGTGCTAGAATGTATACGTTCTAACGGGGAGATTTTGATTTACGTAAAAGTAATTTCTTATTACTGTTCACAATGCAGAAAATACCACAACGTTTCAGCTGCCTTGAACAATATTTTGTTCAGAAAAAAATGGTCAAATTCTTTCAATTGCTTCCGACAGGCTGTAAAGGTTGCCAACCAGCATTGTAGATTGGACAAAAGTAAAGATTTGAAAGACAATATAACCGTTCAATCTATCACAAATAGAGACGATTTGCAACTGTGAATATATTTGGATAGGGAATTAAAAGCATTTATTAATAATAATAACTACTTTTCGAAGTTACGAGATACAGCTCGTGAGTAAGTTATAACTTGGTGTATGAAATTAAAGAGGCACTCTCTACATCTAGCCGATTATATTCTCGAAACATAGATTATGTGTTCAATGAACGTAAAATGATTAACAAATACAATTTCAAAGAAGAACCTATGGCGAAAAATGCCCCATTTTACCACAATTAATAAATTTAGAGGCTTTCTGTAATAAATCGCTTCCACCCATTAATTGTACAACAACAACTCTACATAGAGTACTGAATGGTTTACGGTACTGCAGTATATTTTAAAGATAATGACTGGGAATACATAGCTGAAACTTTTAGGTTAAGTTATGATACTTCCAAAGATTCTATTATTTATTTTTTGAAGGTTATTTAGTTTGACATCAGTTTTAGGGTATGTGCCTTTAACCAAACGACCATATTCATTCGTAAGTTGATAACGTATTTTCTTTGCCGGAAGTTTAAATAACACACATTCTTTCTCAATGTACATTGTAAACATCTGACATGGCAAACAATAAGCTTGAAGTTTTTATTTTAATTTTCAGGAATACCAGTACCTATGTTTATGTTGGAGGAGGATTAGGAGGAGGCGGAGGGATTCTATTTACGTGCCTTATTGTCTATTGTTGTTGCAAGAAGTAAAGGTAAGTCTTACATCAGAACAGTAATAAAACAAAACAAAATGCAGTGCTTAACAATTCATTAAACCGTTTCTTTAGCTAAGGTTATTACAGATATTGAAATCAGATGAAGATAACGTGTACATAAGGCCTTACTTACCGTTGTTTAACTTACATAACACCATAACTAAAACGTTCGCCTCGGCATTCCCGTCGTATCCAAATAAGTTATAGCTACTGACAAAGCTCGGCTCGGTGAACATTGCTTATCTATAAACCATAAGAAATCGAAATCAAAATATTCAACTTATGTAATTTAAGAAAAAAATGGATTTTAATTTATAACAGTAGGTATGGACTTTTTATGAACCCATGTTCAACTTAAATGATTGAAGAAACACATTGACTTTATAAGAAGTTTTGTAAGACATGTTTATTTATCATGTTCTTTTTGAATCGCTGTCTATCTATACTTATATGTATGATAACGCCCATTTTCAGTGTACTTATTTATTGCAACACAATTATATTAATTATATATATGTTCAGCTATGTGACTTTACCTTACTAAGCAGTTTTATTAAACCTTTCAGAGACTGTGATGTTTAAGAAACACAACAGTAGATCAAAAGTAGATGACCTGCAAACAGTTTCTGTTACAACATCCATAACACATGATTACTGGATCAATGTGCCTACAGTCAAGTTGATGTTAAATTTTGTTTCTGTTTTTTTTTCTTATATTATGAAACCAAATTTTGTTGTTTTGAAATTTGTGTTGATGTTGTTTAAAATAGTTTTGATATACCTTTACATTTACATTAATCTAATTAGTTAAAGTAACTTTGCAAGTTAAAACCACCATTTGAACAATTTAGAAATAATATATACTTTCCGTTTGTGTGTGAATACTTTGTGTGTTTTTTGTCGCTCAAATTGACAGATCTATAGCGTAGCCTTAGCTGTGCGAATTTTAGAAAGTCAGTGTTCATATGCTATATAAATTGTACGTTCTTAATATATATCTTATCTCACGATGTCTGTTCAGCGTTGTTAATAAATTATAGCACCTCTACAGTTCTGGTCTTTTATTTGAACGATATAACATTATACTGCGTTTAATGCCGGGTTGTGTAAGGACTGACTTGAAATCCCCCAAAATATCGATCGAGTTGGTTCGGACCGACCCGATATGTGAAAACGTTGGCTGCACTGCGCCGCAACACTATCAATTCCATTATTGCCGGGGAGACTAGGAAAAGCGCAGTAAAGTACCAACGTTTACATCGTATTCTTCTATTTATAGCTCACCCGAGCAAAACGAGCTCATGGTGAGCTATTGTGGCCGCTTGAGGTCGCCCATAGTGCTTCATCCGTCATCAATAATTCCCTCAAACGACATTTCGTCCTTACCAACTGGGCCAGTTTCAACAAAATTGTATCGGATTGTTATTGATCCTTTGATGGTTTTCTACTAAACTTGCTCAAATGGTTCCGTTCCACTGCACATAATTGCCGACAGCGCTAAAATAAAAAAACTCTTAAGGATATAACCTTAACCACTGGACTAATTTCAACAAAACTTCATAGGATTGCTGCTTGCAAGGTTCTCTACCTAAATTGCTAAGATGGTTTCCCTCGAGTGCATATAATGTCCACCAGAGTTAATAATAGAAGAAAAACTTTAGACGACATTTCTTTAACCACTAAGTTAATCAACCAAACTTCACAGAATTATTGCACGGATAGTTCTCTACAAGACTTGCTCAACCGGTCCCGTTCGGCTGCATAAAATGGCAACCAGAGCTAGAAATTGGAAACCTTTGAACGACATCTCCTTAACCACTGGACCAATTTTCACCAAACTTCACAGGATTGTTTTTTGAGGATTCTTTTCCGAATGTCTTTTGTCAATATCAACCAAACTCCACAGTAGTGTCGCTTGGATGGTCTTCTATCACATTTGATCACAGAGCTCTGGTCCAATGCATAGTTATTATCTTTTTACCATAACTTGTGCGGATCTCATCAGGTATTGCAGATGTTAATCTTTCACTCAGATTAGCGGTATAAATAAACTTTAAAAGACATATCCTCCTTAACTACTGGGCCTATGTCAACCAACTTTCACAGAATTGTTGCTTGGATGGTCCACATCCATTTCCGCCTTGCTGCACAAAATGGCTACCAGAACCAGAAATAGAAAAAAGCTTTAAACGATATCTACTTCTTAACCACTGTGCTTATTTCAAGAAAACTCCACAGGAGAGTTCCTTTATCGGTCCTTCACCAAATTGCTCAAACGATTCTGCTTCACTACACAAAATGGCCACCAGTTCTAAAACAGAAAACATTCAAACGATATCGCCTCATTTACTAATGGGCCAATTATAAACAAACTTTATAGGATATTGCTTTCTGTATTAATTAAGTGTATAATTACACTTAAAATTGTACAGACACACTTGACTGAACAATGCAGCACGTAAGCCGTTTTTCGGTATGTTTCTGTTATAAATTAAACGTTGTGATATTGAAAATTGGAATAACTATTCATTCCCTTTCCTGCATTATCTTGTATTATGCTCTTCAAATATGGATGAAATAAAAGTAATACATGTATATATTACACAACTACGTACTGTCTTAGCGCTGAATTTAGAAACTGACGTAAAGTTCGGTAAAGTCACTCATCTTTGTTTCTGCACAAACGGTTCAAATACCGTCACAGGTATTTTGTATTTTTTTGTCATAGTCGTATTGCTTTTAAACATGTTTGTTTAAGGGTGTCATCTTATACCGAATATCACGAGCAAAAGTAATGAACGAAAAATTCTTCATAACACGTACAATTGCACATAAATTAAAAGTAAAAAATAAAAAAGAAGAGTGTATAGAATCTAAATGATTATAACTGATATCAAAGACATTTAAAATTCAAATAAAGCTAATTTTGCATTAAAATAAAAAAATGATAGTGTAACTGTTGATATGCATGGGATTAGAACCCTAAACTGCTCAGTGTTTGTTATTGCGGGGCTATGTTGATAAAGGCACTACGCTATAGCATTGTATTGTTCGAGATGAGCGAATGTAACTATTGAGTCTTGTTTGAGTCTAAGTGACGTCACTATCAAAATTTAGCGTACCAAAGTATTTGATAATAATTACGGATAACCTAATGTTACTGTGCGACATTATTAGATGAAAAAAACAAAACACTAAGCTGCTTAAACGCACTAGAAGCTGTAGGGTAATGTCTTTGTAACCATCTCCACACACGTCTCTTACACAAACACGCGATGGTTCCAAAACAAAAGAAAAACTGGTAGCATTAATTAATGTCTATACATTTCGACATAAAACAAAGGAAACGATGTTATCTGTTAGGAACCATCTTCACAGATCCTGTAAGATTCCTGACATCTCATGAGCGCAAAAAATCTCTTGATAACGACAAAGAATCGATACAAATGAATAACAGAATAATATTTTCTCAAACATAATTTCACAATAGCACTACAAAAATCAAGGTGGGTGGGAGAGTAAACATATTTTATATGCCCGTTTATAGACATCGGATGACAAGAATAGAGTTTAGAGTGGGTTTTTATCGTTGATACCAGATAATCCATATGACCAACGACCCCGGAAGAGTTTCAGTCATATTAGGTTTCGGGGATAGAACAACATACAGAACGTGTCCCGTTCCAGAGACACCCCTTGGTTCTTTAACATGCCCGTTGTACAGCACCGACACATCGAACCTCGGTTTTAGGTCTTATCCGGAAGACTAGTTATGTTAGTGGAGTAGCGGGGGATCAAACCGGCAATTCATGGATTGCCAGTCCACCACGTTTACCACTTAACCACTGACCCCCCCCTCCTTCTGACAAGAAGTATGTATTTGTTTTAGATTTTTTTCGTTGGCACCGGATAATCCATATGACTAACGCCCCCAGATTTTAAGTTTCGGGAGATAGTGCAAGATACTAGTATAGAACGCGTCCCGTTCCAAAGACCCCCCTGGTTCTTTTACATGTCCGGTGTGCAGCACCGATACATCGAACCTCAGTTTTAGGTCTCATCCGAAGGACCATTAGTTATGTGAGTGGAGTAGCAGGGGATCAAACATGCAATCTCTGGATTACCAGCCCAGCGCGTTTACAGATACAAAACGCATCCTGTTCCAGAGACTCCCCCTGGTACTTTAATATGTCCGGTGTACAACACCGATACATTGGACCTCGGTTTTAGGCCACATCCGAAATATCATTAGTTATGTTAGTGGAGGGGCGGGGGATCGCACCTGCGATCCCTGGATTACAAGTCCAGCGCGTCCACTGATCCACTTAGCCATGACAAGAACTCTTGCGCACCGTCTAATGTTCTTAACCGTTGACCATAAATCTGTATAATTTCCTTACAAGGAAAAAATCGACATTAAACGTATAGATTCGTGTTCATCGAAACGAAATTAAATATTAAGTCGCTGACCATTAGACAGTATAATTTTCATGTAAGGAAAAAAACGATAACGATCGTATAGAACGAACGTAAATTAATTTATTATATACCTATAAATATTCTGCCAAAATACAGCCTATATTCAACCATCAAATACAGCCAGACAGAAAAAAAATCCGTATTGTATGTACGTGCAATACAAATAGCGCGGTAAAACTTGTAAGGGTGCATTCAATTGGCCCTAAAATGCACATGGCGTTATTAACGTCGCTTTTGACCGGGTCGTTACTATTTAAGAAGCCCCGATTATCGTTGAATAAAATATAGTCAGGAATTTGATGGTAGAATTAAATCACGAGTGCGTAGCACGAGTGATTTAATTTTCGCATCAAAGACTGACTGTATTTTATTCAATGAAAAAATAGGGAACAATATATTTCGATTCAACAGTTATTTTCGAAAACAACCCGAACTTTATTTAACGCGTAGTAGTACATCATTGTTACCTTAAAACGCGAGATACGATTGGACGCGCTGTTTACATACGTCACGTCGTTACGTCATTTAAGGCACGTCGTCCTTGGAAATACGTGCGTATTTTATCGTAAAATAAAATACAGGCTTTTCCCTATATGTTTATATAGGAAAAACAGCCGCTTGTGTTAGAATTGTTTATACGATGACGTCAATAAATTGATGTCGCACACTACGTATATTTCGCGCTAAAAAAAGGTTTTCTTCAATTTTATCCTTAGCGTGTCATTTTAATTTAGTGTATTCGCGCAGACAAGTGTCAAAAGGTATATAATAAAAGGGTTATTAGTATAGTAATGTGATCCATAAGCCGGATTGGCTCTCGTCGAGGTCGGATCAAACTCGTGCTACGCACTCGTGTGATCCGACGCACGACTCGAGCAAATCCGGCGTTCTGGATCACGTTACTATACTAATAATCCTATTATAATAGTCTTCATCTTTCTGCAGGTATATAGGAAACTGAAATGAAAGAAATCATAAATCATTCTAATATGCCTATGGTATATTTCTATAGTCAATTCGAGTGCTCCTTCCGCCTTTTCTAATTTACTCCCGCGTATAAAAATAGAAATAATATCTGTATAAATTCATCAGTCGCATGAAATAGTTCTGGTTAATAACCTAAATATTATTTTTGGTTGCGACAATTAAGCATTAGAATACCTTCACCTTGTTTTCCTTTAAAAAGGCCAAGAAAATTCATGATTAACCGTCAAACCGTTTTGATTTCAGGTGACAAAACAATGAATAAAAACGTTTACGTCATCACAATGACGTCATTACTCCACGTTAAAACGTTGTACAGCTCAGTTTAGCGATACGCATTTAAATCGATTGTCTGTTTTGTAAGGTTCTAAAATCTGTCACAGTCAGGTATTTAATATATTTTATGTATAATATGATTAAAATAAAGCAATGTTTGTATAATATAGCTATGTATGATATATTGAACGGTTGCCGGAATAGGGGAGTGATTTCCAACAGCCACTATTTATTCTATTTTACACATTATAACCATCGAACAGAAAAAAAATCCGTAGTACTACGATAGTTTTCATAAATTCAGCTTATAAGAATCGAAATAATCTATGGCTTGGAGTGCTTTATCGAAATTGAATAATTCCCCGGAGGTGATGTGCCTGGCGTAGCCCGAGTGAATTATTACGCAGGTACATTACCGACGGGAAATTTCTTAATTAAAATATAAAAAAAAAAACAAAAATGTGAATAAAAGTATCCGAAAAACAAATATAGCTGTCCTCTAATAATTAACTTTCAAAAATTAAAATCAGCTAGTCATGATTCGAATCCGTGGAACCTTGTATATAATTTAGACATCTTAACACTACGCCGCTGTCTATTTGGTGAAATACGATAATCAATTGAAATAACTAAAACACACCCATTAATGATAGGCAGATAAATAACGTAGCACATTACGCCCCATTTAAGGTTTTCATGGGATTCCATGAATTCATTACACGTCACTAGACTTTTTTTTATCTTTAACCAATGAAAAAATCTACGTTTTGTTCAGCTCAATACAATGGGTTTCAACAAATAGTCAATAAATTGTAGCTCACCTAGACATTAAAACTCTAATGTAGGTAAGTCTAACAAATGATTAATAACATTAAATTGCTTAAACACTTGTGTTTAATTTCGAGTGTTTCATGTATTGACAACTGCAAGCAAGGAGAAAACAGATGGCTGGTATTATGAGTAGCAAAGTTATGTAAGTCGAGCCGTCGTGGCGCAGTGGTAGCACGTTCGCCTCGGGATAGAAGGGCCCCGGGTTCGATCCCTACCACGGCCATGTCGGAAGTGTCCTTAGGCAAGACACAGATAATTCCAAATTCTTTGAGGTTGATTCAGTCTGGAATGAGTCTTGAGAGCGATTAAACTAAGTTGTAAGAACTTGTTTCTATACTTGTGTATATACTGTATATATTAGGAGCAAACTCAGTTACTGTCGACTCCTTTAAAAAAAGTCATAACTATGGAAACCAAAAGCCGACTGAATAAAAAATGAGAACAACTTAGGCATAACACGTTGACTGCGGGTAACAGCTACGAGTTTGGCTTACGAGTTATATTTGGTGGATTGATCACGTGACATAATACAACTAATATCAAAGTTGCTGTCTATTTTGGCTTTATGTACGGTTTTAATCCAGTTGAAACTTATATATATACGCATGTCATTTTCGAGGTGAGTTGATAAGGTGAAAATGATATTTCTTGCATTTGAACAAGTATATAATTGTTTTAGCGCAGACAGCCGTCTTAACACCTTGGAGACAATGTCGAGTTTACTGCTAGCGTTCGTTACGTTATTCATCGGAGTTTTAGGTTATTTATTAATTTTATTCTTATTTTCAAAGTTAGTTTTCAGAAGCAGATATTTGAAGCTGGACGTGTGGACGGATATATATTATTCACGGATATAAATATTCTATTAGATTGTCTATCAGATATAAATCTTTATTGCGTCTCCATGTTCTGAATGCATACTGATATATATTTTTATTAATTGTGTAGCAAGAAATTAGAATGATAATATAAAAGGAATAAAAGAAAAAGAAGAGAAAGAAAAGCAGAGAAAAAATTGTATACATTGTAGGACAGATTGTTTGTAAAAGTAATTATCGGAACAGGAAGTGCGAAAATATTTTTAAATAAAGGATAAATGTAAAAGTATCTTCTTAAATCTTCATTTAAATACAAATCTGATAAAACTAGCTCATTCTTTAAATTGAATAAAATAATTATTTTATGAATTATACAGTATTATTATCATATAACAAAAGGATGAATGCTTTCATATATAGTTCAAGATAACCAACAATTAGAAAATTAATTTAGTATAAACAATGGAGTACATGCATATGTTAGTTGGTTATTTCCTTATTTATTCTCGATTGCGAAACAGATTCTTACAACTTAGATTTATCGCTTTCGAGATTCACTCAAGATAGAATCAACACCAAACAGAGCGAGACGGCAATGTAGAAATTTATGTGGCCTAAGGACACTACATGGCACTGGTAGGGATCGAACCCGGAACCTTCTAATCCCGAATCGAACGCGCTCACACTACGCTACGCTGGATCCAATAAGAATACAAGTTCTATGTGACTGTTTTCAGTGAATGATGTCGACGCCGGTGAATATTGTACCATAGACTACTCTCACTCGTACTCGACCCGCACAGACTACTGCGACTACGGTTGCTGTGGTTCTTCTTATAACGACAACAGGGCATGTTGCGATGCGCCTTCGGAGAGGTAAGTATGAAAAGTCACTATAAAAAAGACAAACCTACTTCACATTTATAAACTCTGAGGCATGTTTTAATCTTCTTCATTAATCGAGGATCCTTAAGCATCTTTTTCATAAATTGTAGGTTAGTGTGCATGGTTGGTTGTAAAAATACTGCTTCTTTGTTCATATGCATACACCATTGTTCCACGATATATTCTCGATGTTGGCTCCTTTCGATCAAGAACAATTTTGTTACTGTCATTTTCTAGGTTTTACCTTTTTTATATGTTATTTTACATGATATAGATCTATTGAACGGCGCGTTATAGAATTACAAACACTTATGAAAGTAAATATCTTAATTCTGTTATAAATTTTAAAGCTGCTCGCTCTCAAAATTTGGTGAAAGAATAAAGTTCTCCCAAATTTCTGAAAATAACATATTTTAGAACGAATATTCATATAAAAAGGTCCCAGTATAAATTTCTGTCGAATATATAATCATGTATATTTGACATTATACGCTACCAAATAATAAAGCGTTACAAACGCTTTTGACTATCTCAATATAACCATATAGCATACCAAACCAACCACCAACATATTCAATGAATTTTAAAAAATGTCTACATAAATTTTACTTCCGATGTTGATTGTAGCATTTTCTTTTACATTTCATGCTTGAGAATATCATTTTGAAGATATTAATTTTTTTTAGCTGAAACTGTGAGCAAGCGGCTTTAAGAAAAGTAATCTTATGAGTAACACAAAATCACCAATCTAAATTTCAGTCACGTAGCAGTATATGTAGGAGGAGGTCTCGGAGGCACGTTTTCGTTCCTGTTCACCTGCTGTTGTATATATTACTGCTGCTGCAGAGCAGACAATCTCGTTCGTAAGTAACTCTACGCATGCCATTTTATAGCCATTTTCTACCTGTTTTTTTTATTGACGTCAATTATTTTTTTCAGACTGTGGTGCACTTTGTTATTTGTAATAACCGTCTGACTAGAGTATAAATACTGGAATTACATTGCATAATATTAAATAATGGTTAAATATCTTCTAACGGCTATTCCAATGCAAATTGATAATTAAGTATACTTTTCCTACATTTTTTCTTCTCGTTTATTTGAAAGCTAATTAATTGTTTTCAAAATGTGCAACGTTGAAGTTAAGCTCTTTATTTGCATCAGACAGGGCGGCAATTGGTCAGGGAAAAATCAAAGAGCTTATAAACACATGTCCCACCCCCCTCTGTGCCTCCGTATTACGTTTTGATGAATATGCCACATAATTGCCTTTGAAAAAGTAAAGGTTTCTATATTCATTGAAGGAGTCAATATTTAAGACTTATTTATGTCTTGATGTGTTGAAATTTATTGCTGCCCTTGTATGAGGTTTGAAGTCTGTCATTATCATGCCACTTGTTAACTAGGTTTTCAACGAAGTTGAAAAATTGGGTACGTCGTTTGTCGGGCGGCGTCAAACACGCGGTTTCCGGTTAGAAATGAGGTATAGTTATGCGATTTTGTATATAGGTAGCTCCTTTGGATGCTGAGGATTGTATTTGGTACCCTTGGTGTCAAGGAGGTTAAGGTTGCTGTCACTAAAAGGGAAAACGATTTTCGGCCAATAATTCATAATAGGCATGAGGTATTGCCAAGAAACTTGGTCTGCCTGTAGCTTTTATTGAGATCTAGCTTCTGATGATTTGAGGACAATTGTCAACTTACCTAAGCACCTGTTTGAATGTTGTTTGCACAACAGAAAATGGTTTGTGGCACTTGCGATGAATATTGTTTAAAAAATGAAATCCAAAACTCTTTGTTTATGTTAACTTTGTTTTCCTATTTTGACAATATTTGCAATTGTTTCTTTTCCGGTTTCAGTCATTTGATCTAGTCTGAAGTTCAAGTAGAACATAATTTTGTAGTTTTGTTCCAAAGAAATTAATAAAACGTGGGCGGAACAAGTGGCTGTAAGGGGAGCAAGAAGCCGTAAACATGCGGTGTTTTGGTCAGGTAAATGCATTTTCGCCAAAGAAAAGTCAGGGAATTTCTTTTCAGGGAGAGTGGCCACTCTGTGACAGACTAAATATTTTAAGAGTAGTCCTGTATCTTTTTGTCAACATTTTATCACACGTTTGACATCGTAAAGTAGATTTAAATTTCACCGCGCACAAAATATTGAAGAAGAGGAAGCCTGGTTCTGAGCAGTTAATTTTATTTCTCGCAGTTTTATTCTTATCTCTTTCAGATGTTATTTGACACCGACTGCATTTATGCTGGCACTGTCACCACGATTGGAAGGACTTCTAAATAGGACCAAGATACATATTTTGTATACATCTTTTTTATCTGTGATATACGAATTTCCCGATTTATTTATGTCTCACTGTGTTAACTTATTAGAACATGGAACAGGACTAAATACTAGTAACATATATGAACTCTAGATGAACGCCATTGTTTAATATTGAAGATTAGTTTTCATAGTAGTGTTACTTTATTTTCTACATTAATATTATCCCCCACAAAAGTCTGATGGATGTTGTTTTGGCGTTGTCCGTCTGTTCGTCCGAATCGATATCTAATGAACCAATGGATATAATTTCATGAAACTTAAAATAGGTGTACAACAGTATAATCCTTTGACGAAAATTTAGAAACTGAAGTTTTATAGAATTTAGGCCCTTAAGGGGTGTTTTACATAGGGGGTCTCAATAACAACACCAATCATTTAAAATTCTTGTTGTCTGAAACTAGTAGTACTGATTTAATTTAACTTACAACTGGCTGTAACTTGCAGAAAAAACATCCTCCCGGAGATAGAACCCCAGTTGAGTGGTGAAATAAAAAAATATTTCACCAGTACACTTTCAAGTTGCTTTTTATAGTGATTTGTTTCATTAGGCGGGGGATATAGATTCAAAGAATTTGCTTGTTGATATTGATTTACCTATCCACGTTTAGGTATAATGAATATGTTCAAAACTGCTGCTGTTATGTAACCATCACTTAATAAAGTTTTATTGTATTTTTGTGTATTTTTGTTTGACACATGATTGAAAGGCCTGTGTAACTATGCAAATATGCAATGAAATATGGCAAACCTGAAGTTTAACTACCCCTGATGCACGGAGTAGAGACAAAAATAGGTAATAGGAAGCAACCTTTTAATTCCATTTAATTCCTTTCATTCATAAAAAGAGAAGAAAACAACAACAAAAGCAACTAGACAAATCAAAACGCTGAAGGCACTGGAGGTGTCCTTTATACGATAATAGTGACCACTTCCCAAAGCATACAGATCTTAAATGGTAGTGTAACATTGTAACAAGAGGACAGTGATGATTCAATACTGCAGAGCTGCATTCTAGTTTGAATATGATTGCTCCATTCTAGTTTGAATATGATTGCTCCATTGATGTACTAAATGCGAACACCCACGTTTAGTGTGGGGTACAATGACAGGATATGACAAGTGTATATTACCAGCTTACCCATTCATATCAATATGAACTTCCGTGTCATTGACCAATCAAACAGCTGGCAATTTCATGGAAGGGCAATAAATACATCAATTATTGGATTAGCTAGAGTTATGGTTCTTGGTCACAGCACTCCCTGATGGTGGGATTCAAGTATTAATTCAATCCCAGTGTTCCATAGTATCCAACTTTTATTGACAAGGTTTTAATAGAAAGGGAGATTATTTAAATAGTTATGTTATCTAAATTACAGTTCTCCATATCCTAAATGTCTTCAATCATTGCATGAAGTATCAAATCACGACGGCCCTAGTGGTCTGTAAATCAAACTGTCTTTACTGCAACATCATTTCACCCTAAATTTATAAATCCTGCCCTAGCTGAGTGGTGCTTACATAATATTGTACATCTTTTATGTATCTATCTTGAATATTTCCTCCAAATATGAATCATACTTAAGTTTCTTATGATATATTAGAGTCTGCATAGGACTGACGTACACTTGTATAAACCCAAAAACTGTGTTGAGCCGCCAGCTGTAAAAAGGGCCAACTCCTTACCAAGTAGAGATAGGTATCAAGTTTATTGAATTCTAACCAATAGTTTTCGAATTATGCCCCGGACAAGTAAAAAAGGGCAATAACTCTGTAATTACTCAAGATAGAGTTAACGTTCCTGTGCATTGCACTTGCTCTCAATGTACTTGACCATTGTATGAAGTTGTATTGAATTCCAACAAGTAGTTTTCAAGTTCTGCTCTGGACAAGGAAAAGTCACAAAGGGCAATAACTCTGTAATTACTAAAGATAGAGTTATGGTTCTTGTACACTGCACTTCCTCTCATTGCGCGACTATTGAATGAAATTGTATTGAATTCCAACTAGTACTTTTCAAGTTATGCTCCGGATAAGGAAACGTAAGAAAGGGCAATAACCCTGTAATTAGTCAATATGGAGTAATGGTTCTTGTGCACTGCACTTCCTCTCAATGTGCTCGAGCATTTTATGAAGTTGTATTGAATTCCAACCAGTAGTTTTCAAGTTATGCTCCAGACAAGGAAAAGAAACACAGGGCAATAATTCTGTAATTAGTCAAGATAGAGTTATGGTTCTTGAACACTGCACTTCCTCTCATTGCGCTTGACCATTGTATGAGTTGTATTGAGTTCCAACTTGTAGTTTTCAAGTTATGCTCCGGCCAAGGAAAATGCAACAGACTGACCACCCGACCAACTACCGGGTGACTACTATATACCCCCTTAAATTGGTTTCGGGGGTATAAATAATAGATGTATTAAACATGCATATTGTACCACAGAAAATTGGTCTCGATTTTTCTCAACAGCCAGTAATAAAAAAGTTAAAAAGTAAGCTATTTACAGTAACTACAAAGGGAAGTAATTCTAAAAACAAGGGTAGCTCATGGTGGTGAACATTTATGCCATGTTAAATAAAAATCCCTCCATGCAGAAATTCTCCGGACAAAGATATTATTGGATTTAACAATGAACCTCTATGTGTGACCTTGACCCTAGACCTTGTTCATGCACATGATCCTTCGTTTCATGGTGGTGAACATTTGTGCCAAGTAACATCAAAATCCCTTAAGCATGAAGAAGATATGCTCCGAACAAAGTCATTCTTGAATTTGACCTTTAACCTTTAAGAGAGTGACATTGACCTTAGAACTAGGGACCTGGTTCTCGGGCATGACACTCCGTCTCGTGATGGTGAACAATTGTGCCAAGTTATTTAAGAATACCTCAATACATTGATAGTAACAGCAGGGACAAGCTGAACTCAGATGTACATACACTTAACGGCCATTAAACAAGGCATTAAATCCCCATACCTGTAGAATGAATAAACAATTATGATTAAATAATTAAATCAAATAAATTAACTCTCCTCCTCAACAAAACCAAGGGCATAAGTTATTTCTTAAGCATGTGAAAACCCTATTCATATCTACTAGACTACTAATTGAAAACTTTTACAACAATTTAATAGGGTTATTAAGGTAGTGATGTGAATCCGCCGGATTATACGGATATCGTTTCACTCTGTACCTTGAGTGACCTGTACCGCTGCGATAGCCTTGTGGTTAGAGCATCCACTTAGTGTGCGGGAGGTGGTGGGTTCGATCCTCGGCCGCGTCATACCAAAGATGAGAAAAAAAATGGTACTGACAGCTCCCTTGCTTGGCGCTCAGCATTATAAAAGGGTAGTTTCAGGAAGATAAAGAGAAGCTTCCGGCTTCTGGGAAAAGGTAAGTACTTGTTACTGGATACCCTGTTTGTCGCACAATAGCTTTGTAGCTAATGTTGTCTGTTGATCATATGCGACGTTAAATAAGGCTTCTTTATCTTTATCTTGGTATAATGTAAATATAAAACTGCAATTTCCCTTTCATTTATCATGTTTATTCGCTGCATAAGAATGAGTTAAGTTTTTTAACCGTGACGACAATGACACAGTTACTTAGTAAATTGGCTGTTTATAATTCTACCTCAAAGGGTAAACCCAACATATAAACATTAATTATTTTGTCCAAGCGTGGCTTTAGACATCAAGTCCAAATGGCTTTTCAACATCTCGAAACAGTCGAAAATCATTGCAAATTAGTTGCCAAAGTATTTGTGAAATTCCATTAGCATAGTTTTTCAGAATGTTTCATGTTCTGGTCATCTAATGAGCTTCCGCATTCTCTTATACATCTGCAATAGTTGCAGTGAACAGTTTTGATAAAGTTGGCTATGTTGGATCAAATTCATCTGCTAAAGAACATATTGGACAGGTCAAGTCTTAGTTTCATTAGTCAATGTTGTTAATAGCTAGTCTGTTTGGTAAATATCATAATATGGTTCAAGAAACTGATAAAGCAACATCAACTTTGGAAATGCTTGGAGACCAGTAAGGTTCTTCAATTTGTCATTATTGTCCCTGCAATAGTCAATATCGAATCTCGTCTTCAGTTTCAGCACTTCAGTTTTCAGCTCAGGCGTTTCAGTCCTTAGTTTCTGTAAAATTGCATTCATGTCATCCATTAAATCACCATCAATGTCCATCTGCAAAGTCGCGCCAGTTTCATCAGAGTCTAAGATGAGTACCAATGGCGCTTCCTCTTCTGTTAGCATCGGCCAACAAGTACAGCTTAAAAACTTACTGACGGGACCCAGTCTGGATTCAGTCTATCATACAAGTATGCCTTTTTCCCTGAAAGAAAGAATGTAAAGAGTCTTTACAAGTTATGTTTTACAGAATTAAGAAAAATGATAACCAAAGAAACAGTTAACTTTATAATGTATACAAGCATGGCAAGGGTGTTTAGTAGACCCAAGCTCCTGGGTTCTAACCCATGAAAATTTTGAAATACCTGTATTTGACCCGCAATAAAAAACTCTACGAGTCATATTTTCATGAATTTTCATTCATGCCTCTATTACTTAATGTAAATGCCCATCAACTTGTTAATTCCAAACACTCAGGCCGCATCAACCATTGACGCATAAGAAAGTGAGAAATGGAGGGGTAACTTGTATTTTAATCTACTCGCTTTCAGAAAATCACTGACATGCGAGGTCAGGAAGATATGTGACAAACAGGAAAAAGGGAACATTTAAGCCATCTGCTAGACCTTGCTGTTTTAAGAATTTTCTGAAAATGCAACAGTATATATAAAGCTTCATTTCAACACAAAATGAAAAAAATGTGATGTGCAAACATAAAATACAAGGCTCGAAACTCAATGACCCATGGGTCGACGTTTAAAAATATCACATGTATTGACTCTTGAAAATTTTACGCTGAATTGACAATGACCCTCAAGTTTCAAAGCCTACCGGACACCCTGGTGGCCATAATAATCAGTTATAACGTTTAGCCATTACCAAAGGTAACCAGTCAACTCATACCTAAGTAATCTTGTACCTGAATTGGTCAACTTGTACCTGATTTATTTTCGCAAAAAGTCAACTTGTACAGTCATGTACCTTAAACTTTTTTATGCAATATCTTTGAGATAGTAGTATTTTTTTATCAATCATCATTGAATATTTGCATTAAAATACTTTATTTTGCAAAATTGTATCAGAAAATGAAATAAAGAGAATTTTTGAAAAAAGTCAACTCATACCCTACGTAATCATTTGTTTTTAGCATTACTAAAATAATGAATAACGGGACTTTGAAAATTGTATTATTTTCATCATGTTTATGACGAAAATATGTTTTATTTCAGTTCAACTTAGGGTTTTTAAGATACAATAGACCCTCGGACATCGAAATTTGGTTTGTAGACACACTCAAAATTAGTAAATTTGCTTCCTGTTTTATTTTTTGTACTGATTTATGTACAAACTTTAATTAATTATTATTATTTCAGATCAAGTGACAGTAACAGTTAACTGAATTTTGAGAAGACTAGTTACTTCTCGAATGAAAATACCCTACAAAGTAATTCTCGGCTTCGCACATCCGGGCACTGATTAAAATACCTATATTCGGGAAAGGTGATTCCTCGGCTTTCATCGCTGGTCTGTATGCATCTTTACTTACAAAATGCATAAAATCATAGAAGAAAAATGAAAGAAGACGAGTGTCTACCATTAGCTTAAAATCATAGAATTGAATTTGTAGTAATTCTGTGTTGTTAAAAGCTTTCTGTTTCATTCGAAATAAACTTAAACTTAATTGCATATGGGTGTACGGTAAAGACCGAGTTTTCACCTTTCACCGAGTGACGAAATGAATGCGATCTAATAATCCGATTGGTTAACTAGCTAGTATGACGTCACGGCGAAGCCGAGAATTTATTTTCTTGCATGCAACAGAGAAAGTTAAAGAAAAAAAACAAACTTATATAACATTTAACTTAAGTTAACATATACATGTTTTATGATAAAAGCACTTTACAAACTATTGACAATAACTGACTTTCACCTGAAAAAATCAGTTTTGAAACAAAATCTACGAGATGACTTTTTTACCAATTCAGGTACGAGGGGACTAAGGTACGAGTTGACCCGGAAGCTTATCAAAGATGATTATGATAGAAAGATATACCACAGATAACAGTTTCACGTAACAGATAGTAATACGCACATTGTATGTCTGTCAATGTCTGAGACCATACTCAATTTTATATGTACAGTAGTGAATTTATAAATAATTGCTTCCGGTCAAAGAGAAATTCTCCTTTGAAAAGAGTTTAGATACAGTCTAATTTATTTACGAATCACCCAAGGTTGACTTACCGCTAGCGCAATTTGCATACATGTTTGGGAAATCTTGACCGAATTTTGCCCTTCTCCTTTCTTAACTGATATTCTCACATTCACCCTGGTTTGTAAGAAGACGGAAGACGATAATAGTCATGGTCAGTCAATTTGTATCCAATATGGCGGAAAAATAACTCGTAACACTATCAATCGGAACACCTCGGCATGGGTTAACGGAATCTGCCGAGATCCTCCGATCGTGAATGTTGTTTGCCCTATTTTCTTCAATGGCGGATAATATGTGAAGAGTGCCTGTTTACAGTATAAATAAAACAATCTGACTCCGAGCATACTATGTGTAGAAAAAATATATCAACATATGACGAAAATGGTTCTGTATGATAAACGATTGTATAGAGTTTAGCATGAATTATTCAACAAGCATGAAGTGTTTTCGGCAATATACGTACATTCTCAAATGTTTGATTCTGATCGTAGCATGAAAAAGATTTGTTAAAGAACCTAAATAGTATTGTTGATTGCGTCAAGTAAGCCTTTAGAATACCCTCACCTTGTTTTCCTTAAAAAAGGCCACGAAATTCAGTATTAACAGTCATACAATGTTTTGATTCCGGGAGACAAAACTATGAATAAAAACGTTTACGTCATCACACTGACGTCATTACTCCACGTTAAAACGTTGTACAGTTCAAATTAACGGTACGCATTTAAATCGATTGGCTGCTTTGTTAGGTTCTGAATCTGACGTCTTCTGCATAATGTCAGTCAGGTATTTCTTTTTATATTTTATGTATTAGATGATTAAACTAAAATAAGTTTGTATAATATAGTTATGTTTGATATCTTGAATGATTGCCCGAATAGGGGAGTGAATTCCAACAGCTACTATTTATGCTGTTTTACACATTACCGCCGAACTGAAAAAAGGTCCGTAGTAGTTTTAAAAAATCGGCTTCTAAGAATCGAAATAATCTATGTCTTGGAGTGCTTTATCGAAATTGAAGCATTTCCCGTCGGTAATGTGCCTGCGTAATAATTCACTCGGGCTTCGCCCTCGTGAATTATTCCGCCAGGCACATCACCTCCGGGGAATGCTTCAATTTCGATAAAGCACTCCAAGCCATAGATTATTTCTTAATTAATAGACTCGATTCAATATTGTTGTTTATACGTGACGTCATTTATTAGGAGAAACGTTGACGTCAATTATACGGTAAGAAATTTCAGTTGCCGTCCGCCATCTTGTTTTGAAAAACGCAAGACTTTTCCTACGGATGCAGGTTTGTACTTTAAAATGTGAATAAATCAACTTGATATACGTTCCTAAAAATGTTTTCTCTTTCTTTCTTAAACATCATTCCTTTTCTTGATCAATACTTGGCTGATATACGTACCAGTAATTTTCGTAACCAGAACTGGTATTGCGTGCCCTAAAAAATTCGAACCATTTTAAAAATGAAACTCTTTTACATCTACTTGAAAATGATAAAAGTTTCTTTTTTATTTTAAGACCGTAGTTTATTTGATTGTAAAAACCGGCAAACTTCGACATATAAACCTCATTAAATCGATGTGTGCAAACAAATAAAATAATCCATACAGCTGATCGCTAAGACCGCCCTCCCTTGTCAACGCTCAGTATCATTCCTTGCCAACGTGCAGTACCGTAGAATACTGAACGAACTCTCTAAGGCAAAGTGAACGGGGCAATATGAAAGTATATAATAAAATGTAATACGTCACGTAATAATGAACTATGTTTGCGAATTTGAAATATTGGAGAGTTGGCGTCCCGGCAAAGCATCTGTAAACGTCAAAAACTGGCTAGATCAACAGCTAACAAAAAATGAAAGGTGATGCAAAGTTGTCAGCTTAAATGAGCCAAAGCGAAAACGTGACAAAACCACTAGATAAAGAAAAAGTGAAAGTTTTGAGTTTCTCTGTTTATTTCCTACACACATGCGTTAACATTTTGTGGCTTTGCCGCACTGGCTATCTGTTAAAGTGAAAACAAAACAAAAAACACCCGAAAAATTAACGATTTTCCTTCAGCACCACTATTGTTCTCTTTAAAAAATGAATTTACCGATTTCGTAATGTTGCAATGGCGCTGTACGAAGTTGCGATGTCAAAACGCAAAACTGATCGCGATGATAAAACGCAGGGTGCGATGGCGAAATATGAAGTTACGATGAAAAACCGTCGTAGTGCTGATATGACTCGTATTTTTGCTGGTAGTTGTTTTGCAAATACTTCGCAAATACAAATAACTTCGCACCGCGCATCGCCATTATACTTTGGATTATTGCCAAATTGATCGTTAGGGTAACACAGTAAAAACAGGCAAATTATATTTATTCTTTAATCACAACCTAAAAAAAATGAATTTCGGCCAGAGATAAGCAGGCAACCAATAAGTACAAAGAAGGATAATGCGAATTCTTCAATTTTTTAACTTAATTTTCTTAGAAAGGAAGGATTGATAATGTCAATTCTTTTATCGCCAAAGCTTCCTTTCTTGGTATTTTAGAAAGGACAGGCTTCCACCTTATCTGATTACATTATATTATCAGTAACATTACGTTTTACTAGAGTGTACTGCTAATCTGCACCTGTGATATTTATAACTTATTGATGTTACGTTTATACCACCCGAAACATGTGAAAAAGTGTTTGTTTAATAAATATTTAAAACAAAATTAGTAGGGAAAGGGAAAAGCTAGACCAAACTATGCAAATTCGAAAAATGATGAGGTGCTTATTTGAATATGTAAATATTTGTTTAAGATGTGTAACAACTTGAACCCTGGTGTATTTTTGAAGTGATTACATTTTCTAAATACAAACAATAACGCCCTTCACAAGCATGAAATATGATCACACCAAAAACAAGAACTTTGTATATAATTATGCTTACCTATATAGCCTAGAAAATAATGTAGAAATAAATAGTAGGTCTACATAAGTAGGCTTAGCCAAAAGTTTCCGAAGAAGCGAGTTGCTTTTACATTTTAAAAATCTTCGATATTAGGTACTCAACCCTTATTTACAGAAGAAAAAAAATAAAGGAACATACCCTGACATTATTTACCCCATATGTATAAAATGATCTTCATGTACATAAAATAATAAATAAATGCATTTTCAAGATCATGTTTGAAAACTATTTCCCTTTGGCAAAAAAAAATAAATCGCAATCCATCCAAAAATTGTTAAACAAAATGTATAAGGTTAAACGGAACTATAACTTGTCATATTTCGTCTTTTTACTCATTAAACTTAAATTTTTGGAAGGTGATTATTATTAATAATCGCCTTCCTGAAGTGTCAGTCACACCGGACTAACAGACGTGCAACATATATTTTTTTCTTCAATCTGTTGGCGTCCGTTCGCATACGTTTCTCGTTTGTTTCTTATACGGTCTTTGCGGTCCTTGTCCGGTGATATCCGTTTGTGTTTGTTATATCCGTTGGCAAGTTTTGAGCATGTTCAAAACTTTCCAACAGATAAAACGGATAAAAGTTATACGGTAGTCATCTGTTTTATTCGGAACTTGTGCGTTCCTTAAACGTTTTGGGACGAGTTCGTTATGTGTCCTGTATTTGTCCGGTTTATATCTGTTGATGTCCGGTGACCCGATTTCGCCACCGGACTTCTAACACATGCACCGTATGTACTCCGTATGTACCCGCTGTGGCAGTCACGTGACTAGTGCAAATACGGTCTTGTCCGTTTCTCGTACGGTACATATGCGTTTTCTCCGGTACATGTCCGTTAGTTGTAAGGTAATATCAGTTCCTCATACGTTCATCGTAAGGTGATGTCCGTTAATTATACGGTGATGTCTGTTAACAGTCTGTTTATCGTCCGGTACATGTCCGTTATTCGTCCGGTCATTGTACGTTTCATGCGATCGTTACATCGATCGCGCGGCCGAAGAGAAGCGGCGGGGACAAATTTACCAACGGACACCAACGGATAAGACAGAAGTTGCATTTTTTTATCCGTTACACGTCTGTTAGTCCGGTGTGACTGAACCATTAGATTTTGCTCCGATATCAGCGGCAGTCTGCCTATGCACAACCTCCAACACTTCATACGCAATTTGAAATAGTTTGATAAGATTCAAATAAATTTTAAAAACGCAGATCAATATAGTCCCAAGGATTTAGAGATATCTGCAAAACCTGGTTTAATTTAAAAAATATTAATGTACGTCAGTTTGATTATTTTAAACCAATTTCTTTAAATTGCAATTTTATTTTTAATGCGCAGTACTGAAGGTACTATCTGTATAGTAAGTGGAAGTAACTCTGCTGTCCGGAGCTCAACATATTCTCTCAGCATTTATTTCCCTTTATATAATCAAACTTACAGTATAAACTTCGAAAGACCAATCTATCAGACTCGGTTAAAATCGTTAATAGACTTTGAAAAGTTGTAGTAATTTTACATACAATTATCGAGAATTGAATTATCTGTCAATACATATAAGTTTGATTTGATTTTACTTTTTTTGCGTCATTATTAGCGTATAACGTAGCGGCGGAAATTTTAAAGGAAGGGTCCTAATCGAGTGTGACCCGAGTGAAGATATTGCCCATTACAACATCCAGGGTCGCGTCAAATATAACATTTGATTCAAGCGAAGCTCATCCAGTTAAATAGTTAAGTTTGATTAAAGGAATAAGATAGGGTTGAGAGCAGTAAAAATGCAAATAAAACATAAAATATGTTAAAAATTGTTTATGCATAAGATTGTCAACAAATATTTGAAACTTGTTTATATATACTTGTAATTGGCGATTACTCAATATTAAATGATGTATCAAGATGTTCACTGGTTCTCATGTGCGGGCTATTTTAAAATGCTTGAAAACGCCCAAATCTTACTTAATTTTCATTAGTTAAAAATAATCACATTCCATCACAATTTCAAATACTTTGATAACTGTATTGGAATGAATCACAGAATTTCTGTGCTACCACACCACATCATCATTTTAACAATGAAAGAAAAGAATCAACCGGTGTCATATTTGATAAAATATACATATTTTAAAAAAATCTGCTTGAATTGAAATTTCATGACGGAATTTGTTTAAAGGAATATTGATATGAATGCATCTGTTGGTAACGATTAAAATGTGCACATACAAAATGGGTCATTTATGATTCAATTGCTCCAACGGTCTGGTGATGTCACTTCAGAACCTATCCTATTGAAAACGGTTTTGATTATTTTTGATAGCTGATACTGTAATATTTGACAAGTCTTGCATCGTTTTGGAAACAAAATTTATTGATGAGTATTTAAGCGCAAACACAGTCATTTAGACTTTCTCGCTTTAGTAATGCCACTTTTCGTTCGTAGTTACCTACTGTTACTTCTCATGTTACCCAGTTTTCAAATGTTAGATACATAGAACTATATCAGCATCTGTAAGCATCTATAAGTTTTGATGCGTTTAATAGGTTTGAGCCTTAATATGTTTATACTATTCAGTAAATAATATAATGAATAATTATATATCACTTTTTAAATACCGGGATATATCGGATACTGATCTCAGTAAAAACAAATTGAAGAAGGCAGTCTAAATACAGTTATATCCTCCCCTGCACCGCAAATAAAAACATTTAACGAATTAATGTTACTGAGTGGAGTTTCCTCTCAGAGGTGCACAGCGTGGATTTCTAAAAGGCAA
This sequence comes from Saxidomus purpurata, assembly GCA_022818135.1. Classification (NCBI taxonomy): domain Eukaryota; kingdom Metazoa; phylum Mollusca; class Bivalvia; order Venerida; family Veneridae; genus Saxidomus; species Saxidomus purpurata. The sequence goes on along the minus strand of JAFMSR010000002.1, from coordinate 7,411,643 downwards.
ATAAAGTTACTGATCTGTTCAAGTGGTAAAAGAAAAGGCTTATGTAAAGTAAGTTTTGTGAGCATTTGACCTTAACTACTGCCCTTGATATTGAGTCGGCGTAACCAGATCATCGTTTTTTCACATGAGGTAAACATTTGACAACAATTTCATGAAAATGCTTCAAATGGTCAAGGAGATATGGAGCAGACAGAAATTCAAGACTCGAACGTTTGACCTTAAGGTGTGACCTTGACCTTGACCCAACATGACCAGATTATAGATTCTGCTCATAGTCTTGAAATGGTGAACATTTGACTTGAGTTCATCAAAATCTGTTTAGGGGTTAAGGTAATATGGAAGGAAGACACGTTTCAAGACTCAAACCTTTGACGTAAATTGAGCCCTTGACCTTGAGTTAGCATGACCAGATTATGGGGTCTGCGCATTGTCTTGGTGAGGTGAACATTTAACCTGATTGTCATAAAAATTCTTTAATAGGGTTAAGAATAGATGGAGCGGACAGGAAATTCAAAACTCAAATATTTGACCGTTAGTTGTGCCCATGACATTGAGTCAGCATTACCGGATCAATGGTTCTGCATATCGACTTGATGAGGTGAACATATTAACTGAGTTTCATTAAAATCATTTAAGGGGTTCAGGAGATATGGAGCGGATAGAAAAATTCAAGACTCAAACTTTTGACCTTAGTTGTGAACTTGACCTTGAGCTTGACCTTTCCTGTCCGCAGCGCGGCGGGGGATAATAAATGTTACAATCTTTACTCGAGGCATGTAAATGAACCGTATATTAATGGTACATTTATGATTCCGTAATGGTCACCTGCTCACATTATAAAACATTTATTGCAGGTCATTAATTAATATTGATGTCCGACCCGAAATTATAAAAGAAAGCAAATGCAGCACTTTATCTTTAAACGAAGACACTTTCGGTAGGCATGTACATGTCAAGACATCTACAGTATGTATCCCACCACCCCACCACCTTCAATCCCCACCACCTCGTACTACACCCAACCACTTCATTTGAAAAATTGGCCGTTACTTCAATTTATTTAATTCCCGGATCGTCAAGTGACACAAAATTGATAATTTGTGCATGTAGTTGTACCTTGCATCTCAAATACATTATGAATCAAAGCGCTGTGAACGCTGAAGGCCTGGGGGCTAAAGATTAACTCCCTAAAACAACTTTTGACCTTCGTGATTTACGCTGAACCTTACCTAAAGCGTGGGTCGAAATGTGCATAGGGTGAAATTTAGTATATGACACAGAATGAATGATATGGGTGGCAGGGAAGTTTGTTTTATTATAAAACGTACGTTAAATGAAAAATAATCACATGGTCAACAATATCAATTGACCTTCGACGCGCGAAAATGTACCTTCGGACATTTTGTTACATTATTCGACAATAATTGATAAAAAAACACATAAAATTTACATTTTTGTCACCCTCTTTAAATGCAAAACCAATGATAAAAAACTGATAGCTACTATATTTTACTCAACAGAAACATACTATTTGCTTCAAAATCCTCCAAGACCATTACTATGGCAACAGTGATTTGAAATTATTCTTTTTTTAAATCTTGGCTATACCCTATGAAAAACGCAGATCGCGGAAAGAAGACATGAAATAGTTCACCAGATATGATATATATTGAACGAGTACATAATGTTGCAACCAAGAATAAATGATGCTGTTAGGAAATGATTACCGGAATAGTTTACTGCCCATGTAAATTGAAGTGAGTTTTGACGTCAAATTGCGGTATCTGACGTCATTTTAAGAGTTAACAATGACGCCTTAGGTATACTTTTTCAAAATGTTGTAGTTTTGTATGCACTGAACGAAGGTAACTGAAATTTTCCAATATTGATTTTGAAATATTGTTTGTTCAAATATGCAAGAAAGCTAGTTTCCAAGTATTTTGTCCGAAGGCCCATTTTCCCGTGTCGCTGGTCAATTGTTTGAGAGAACAATAAAAATAATTCAATCTGCGCTTTGTTCAACTTCAAGCGATATCTGATGATGTGGATCGAAAATTATTGTGTACCAAGGACAAGACCTTGAAACAGAAATAAACAAAGCAATACCAACAATGAAAACTAAATACAGTACTGTACAATGTGTATAATAGGGAAAACCAAAAATGATTCTTGGCTACCTTGTAGTTGTAATCGGTGAAACCGTTCACTGGGCCTTGACATGCAGCGTCCTCGATAAATGGCGGGTGATTTTGATCACGTGAGTTCCTTCTCGGGAATGTACGTAAATTGTATCTTTTTTAAAGGAAATTTATTTTTAGGTAAATATATATGTAATCGTTCGTAAATAAGAAAGTTGTCAATGAAATAACATCAGAAATTTGAAAATCAAACTACAAACTCTTAATTCGAATTCCGTACGTTTCCGTAAATTTCCGTAAATATCCGTACTTTTCCGTGATATGTATATGATTATCTTCCGTAATCAGCTAACAGCGCAGTAATTTCTAAAACAGAAAAAATTGTGTAATGCAGCCCGTAAGCTATAGACCTTTCTGCAATCGTTTGAAGTTGTATGTACTGTTTTTATTTGTAATATGTTCTTATCGTATGCGACATTCAAACAAAAGATTGATCTGGTCTGTCTTGCACTACTTTCCCAAAGCGCATGTTTACAGTTGTTATTCGCACATAAAATGTGGTATGCTAACTTATGCCTAGGGGACTTTCAGTCCCCAGGCCAAAAACGGGATCTAGGACCACAAAATAGGGACAGTTTAAGTTTTGTTACTGAAAATTGAGATTGTCGCTAACTTATAAATGTTCTAGCAATAACAGTTTGGGGTATTTTGTCTCCACATTTCATGCATACGGTAGTCTTACATTTTTTGTTTATTTTGCAGAACCCAAACACCTCGGAAGTTCACACCCCAAAACTATCGAAATATACAACTTGTTTCTGCGTTTTCTTCAAGAATTGTGTAAAACGCAGACCTTGTTCGTTTCTTGCCGGGAATAGTCTGTTGAGATGTTCTGTTAACTTAAAGTTATTTGAAGCAACAGTTAAGTGCTCAGACATGTAACCAGCGACACATGAAAATTGGCCTCAGGACAAATTACTTTGAAATAGTTTTTTGGGCATATTTTGAACGAACGATGTTTCAATACTGATATGCAATATGCGAGTTTCTTGTGGCAAGTAGACACAAAATGACAACGTCCTGAATGTGTTATATTTAGAGTGACATTGTTTACCATAACAAAAACGTCATATATCAGAATTTGGCGTCGAAATACATGAAAAGTAAGTTATTATGGTATTTATTTTCTAATAGTTTCATTCATTTAATTATTTCCTCTTTCCACGATATCCTCAGGAAACATACAGATAGAATCGTAATAGATGAGCTATGTACGTACTACATAAGTTTAATGCAGTATTTAAAATGTCAAGTACGCATCCCTATTTAAGTTATAAGCAAGAAAAAACCCACGGACACTAGCATGTGTAAAACTTTACATTATGATTAAGCTATGCACGAGGAAATTTATTCATCGACTTTGATACAAGACACTGTAATCATAATATTATTGATTGTTTAAATAATCTTTTTATTTTATTATTTATACACTTAAAATTGTAACGATGATCATTTAATTTTGGAATATTTTATGTGATTTAGATTCAATGATGAAGACCTGGGCACTTATATATTCAACAGCGTGTTTTGTACTGTCTGTTACATCACTTACAAGTGGGGTGTCAGTAGTAAGATCGAGGCCATTGTCCGCCCCTTTGACGAATATTGTGTCATTCGAAGGAAACATTTATGTGGGTGGTGCCAATATGATATATGTGCTGGACCAAGATTTAAGTGTAATTCAAACAGCAAGTACCTGTGACTTTTCAACACCGACTTGTTATGTCCATAAAAACGTTAATAAAGTATTACTGATATATGATCACGGAAATGGGTTAATAATTTGCGGATCAGGGAATAACGGAACTTGTGAGTTGAGAAATCTATCAAACGTGGAATTAGTTATTTCAAAGAGTTCGTCTATACAGAACACGATTAATTATTTAAAAGTTTCAACCGATATACGTAGGCCAGCACAAGGAGTGATAACGGGGTTTGGCGAGCTAGTACTTGCTGTCACATTTGGTGAGGACATGAAACTCATGTACGGAAATAATTTGTATGCAACATATATATATGCAATAAGCACAAGGATTTTACCTGGTTTTTATCTCAGTGGTAAAATATTCAAAAGAAAAACACTTCGTCTTACGATTCAAAAGACTTCACTAAATGATTACTTGATTTACTATAAAGCCAGCTTTCAGAGTAATTGGATGACATATTTTGTTACAAACCAAAAGAATGTTGTCGGAGCAAAAGACTACTTATCAAAATTAGTGAGAATCTGTCAAAACGACACGGGGTATGATTCATACACAGATATTGTTATTCAGTGTAAATACGATGGAGTAAATTATAACTTAATTCAAGATGCTGTTCTCATTAACCTAAATTCAACTGTTAATAACACTTCGAGCATGCTTTTTGTTGGCGCATTTACACGTGGTTATGATCCAGAGAACGCAGCAGGTGATACTGTGATATGTGTAACCAAACTTTCATCGCTAGATAACGCTATAATGGCAGCAAAGAAAAATTATGCAATTTCATGCGAGGACTCTGCGACTGCTGAGCGGTATCTTCCATCGTACAGGAAAGGATGTATGAAAGAAACGGTAAATAAAAAGTATTATTTTAAATAAGTAAATTTTATGAGAACGCCGGTGAGTAAATTGGGTTTAATCATTTTTGGATCGATTGATTTATTCGTATAGCTTCCTTACGGCCGAACTCTTTACATACAAACAAGTAGTTCCATATATTCCGTTGTTACGAATTATGCTCTCCTCTGTTTTAAAAGTTATATAGTAACAGATCTAAATAATATAAAAACATTTCAAAATAGCATAATATTATATTGTTGTTATTCTTATAACTTGTAACTTAAATCAATGAGGTATCTGTTCTGTATAGAACTATTTTCCTACGCGTTTTTTTAGTCAGACCGGTGTGACATGAGAAATGTAAGACCCGTGAAATACGTATCGCTACACCGGATACACTAAATTCAGTGTTTCCGCGAGAGCGCGTTTTCTGTGGTTTTGACGCACTCATTTTGTCAATGACGCAACAGAAATAGCAAAGAGCGTCTTCTATGACGCAATTAAAATGTGTATGATCAAATTACTACAAAAACAACATTTCAAAACCTCTCAAAACGCTTCGAAATGCAAGATAAATTGTTGATAAAATACGCTTCCGGTATGGGATATGTCTAATTTTGACCCTATTCTGTCGTCGTTGTCGTCTGATTTCGGATCGACCCGCATTTTGTACCATTGCGTTTTTGTGTATGTTGATTCTAAGACTTATGATACCGTCATCATAGATCGTAGACGCACAACAAGAGATGGTCGACGAACCTTAATAGGGGAAACAAAAATGTCTTTCTGAGTGATTTTAATGATCATTTTGTAGTCATTTCGCTCAGACTGTCACTATTAAAGGGGTTTAAGTGTGCCAAATAATATCCAAGTTTAATGTCTATGGTTGAATGCACTTATGAAAAATTCGCTTTGTGGACAAATTTGACTTTTGAGATGCAGTGACAAAATGGAAAGCATCCAAAGAGAAACACCTGTTGTCTTGCCAACCCTTTGATTACCCACCATTTTGTGATGTATCACATGTAGTTTTACAGAAGTAAACTGATTAAAACTTCTTTAACATATGGTCATGTCTTTTATTTTTTTACAATAAAGGGTATGAGCTACGGAATTTCTAAATGACCCCCAAATTCTGGTACAGGGAGTTGGCACCCAGAGTCTTCCTCCTCCATGAAAGCCGCAATATGACCTTAGCTGTTGGGTGCGACGTTAAATCCGAATTAATTGGCACAATACAATCAACCTTATGGGCATATCCCATAACTTTTGAATGACATTAAAATGACCATAAATTTTCAGTTCAGTTTTGTGAAAATCCATTCTCAGTTACGATTCACAGCTTAATACTTCATAGGGTAGTTGAACATAGTCACTGAATGACATAAAGTAAGCACATGGGTTCCTATCTCAAAAGTAAAGTTTACACAAATGGTGAAAGGTCAAAATTTGTGGACAGTTGTGTCTCCAGTTTATAACTTTACTCGTGCAAGGGTTGTCCTGATATTCACACATGTATGTGTACAGTCTATGTTGTCCTGATATTTACACATGTATGTGTGCAGACTGTGTTGTTCAGAGGCAATCGATCCTCCAGAACTTTCAGTCCTTTGATAATAACTTGTTCGGGAGAGACAGTCATTTAGCTACTGTGTATCAAAATGTCGAATTACTTTTAATGCCCTGAGATACAAAAATACTTGTGACACTTTGCAGATCGCATTTGCCAAAACTGACGTACGTAGAAATAAGTCTTTACTGTTCATAATTAATAAATCTCCACTACCGTGAAAAGTATCACAGAAACGATGGGTAGAAAATCTGCTTTCAATTTACATGTCCTTAGCGCTTTGGGTTGTAGAATTCGTAATTAGGCATTATTTTATTTCCTTTTCTTACTCAACAACATATTTTGCTATTGTTTTGTGACTGTGCTCGTTTCATACCAGGTTTCAGGTGATTTAGACTTATAGCTGTTTTCTTAAGATTTATAAACTGTGACCACTTTTTAGCTACTGTTCTTTCTGGTCACAAATACGCGGTTGCACCTTTTGACAAAGCTATGAGAGATAGAACTGATAGGGGTGTATTATTCAAACGACACGGCTCTCATGTGGGATTTATTTTATTTAAACATGTTCTATGAAATTTATGATAAAACTACCTGCAAATCACATATCCGCCATTTTACAGGACCCCTACGTGTCGTATGACATTCGCACAATGTCATTTTACAGGACCCCTCCAATGTCATATGACATTCGAACCGTGATTAATGTCTCACGTTCAGTCATTGTTTGTAGACAAGTATGCTAACTACAATTATCGGTCTAAACAGTGACTTTAATTTGCAAATTGCTAGCATCATAAAACAAAAGGATGGAGTGATGCCATGGACTACAAAGTCCCAATCGGATATGACTGGATAAAATGAACATATGACCAAGTTTGTGAGATATAACCACGTGACCTTTGACCCGAGAGTGACGTAGACCTTTGTCTTCATGATGAGATGAACTCCTGAACAAAGTTTGATGAAAATCCAGGGTAAAGGAGATATAGTCTGGTGGCCTTTGACACTTTAGTGTAACATTGAACTTGAGCCAATTTGATTTATTCACATGAATTATTGATTATTCATATCCTCTTCATGATGCCAACATAAATCAAAGTTTATAGAAAAATCCTGCAATAGGTTTGGGAGATATAGAAACATGAACTTTGACCCAAAATGTGACCTTGGCCTCGAGCAGGTTTAGTTGAAACATGTATAATGCACAGTGTCTGCATGAGATGAACAACTGGCCCATGTTTAAACACTCATTGCATAAGGTGAGAAGATACAGTACTTTGACTTTTGACCCTGTAACATGACATTGACCTTGCGGGCCTAGCTAGGTATGGGCAACAACTGTGAGAAGTTATTTCAGAATTATTACATGCATATAGAGGTTACTGCCAAAACATAAAATACCAGAATATAAAACTTAAGTGTGACATTGACCTAAAAGCTAGTCCACTGGAAGTTGTGCATGACACACCCTTGTGGTAAAGACAGCAACTGTGTGAAGTTATTCTAAAATCAGTAAATGCATGTTCATGTTGAAGTTACTGCCCGAACATACAATACGGGTACATTGCCCTACCCTATGTAACAGCAAATAATGGTATTATCATGAAGGCAGAAGGGATCTACGAAACATGTATACACTGCATGTAAATATATCCCAAGCTAAAATCTTTCAAAAACACTTACTTTAAACTTTACTTAATATTGCGAGATGAATCAAGTGGTAGTTTGAAACAGGGTCATTAATCTGCACTAAAGTACTTCACACTTAATCACTGCGTATGACATCGATAAAAAGTGGTGATCAGTTTTTACAAAATGCACAAAATGTTCTGCCGGAAAAACAGAGGTAAATTGCAAAAAAGAGTATTTGCCAGTAGGTCAAACTGCTTGGTTTTCAAAACAAGTTTTAATGACATGCACAAGAAAGTGTTTGTTGCTATCGGCTATCTCTTTATGCAGTCTGTTGTTTGTCTAAATTTGTAATGAGCCGTTTCATCCAGCTTCTGTTTTGAACGTTTTGAACGTTGCTTGATTAATAAGGAAAATTTGACCGAACAAAATACTACCAGTGGTAGGTTTAATGATCGATTCTATGGTTGACACGGTCTTTCTTACATAAATATTTGAAACAAAAAACTGTGACCAAGTGCAAATGATAAGACGCGAGCGGGCGAGAGAAGTCATTTTTCTTGTCTTATTTCTTGACAAAATGGTGCGGGGAATCTTACGATCACTTTGAAGTGACCATTAAAACGTAGTTATAGTTCTTAGTTCGTTGCTTACGAATGCGTGAATTCTCTACATAATTGCCCACCAGATATAGAATAAAACATTTTAAGCGACATCTCCATCTTAACCAATGGGCTAAGTATTCCTAAACTTTAAATAAAAGAACATTCGTTTGTCCACTGTCTTTAACAGTAATTTAAACGTTTCAGCTATAGTGCACAAAACTGAAAATTCAACTTAACATCTTAGAAATGATTTGCTTATTTTCGTAATCAGTTTTGCTAAGTTGAACAAAATTGCCATACTAAAGGTAAGAACAGAGAAACATTGAAATGTCATATCCTTTTAAAACCAATGGATCAAATTTAACAAAATATCTCAGAATTATTTATTAATTGGCCCTTTTCTGTCATTGCTGAAGTTGTTTTGTTTTTGCTGTATATAATGACCACCAAAGAATTTTAAACATCTTTAAAATACAGAAAATCGGCTCTTAGCAATAACAATTTAGTTTTACTTACAGGACTATATGGAAATTAAGAACTTGTGTAACGCGATATCGCCGAACTTTAAATACGTTATTGGCAAAATACCTTATACCATTGAATCAAGCTTCAAAGTTTCCCAAAGAGATGGCGTTGTTACGACACTTCACGGGACAGTATACAACAACAATCACCTTGTTCTTATATTAGGAACATCTACTGGGAACTTTATTCAGGTTAGTATGAACAGTTTTAAATACAACTGGTACATCGTAGTATTACTTAAATATATAATAAACAAATCAAAACCTCAATATTTGTCATGATAAAAAGGGAAAATATTTGTAAAAAAATTTCACAAATGTTCTGATATATAATTAATGTTGTACTGATGAATCTAATATTAATTCTAACGAATAACTAACGCGGTATGTATTCATTTATTTCCGAATTCGTTTGCAATTCTCTGAAAAAATTCAGACACCGATACTCGTATCTTGGTACAGTTTCGAAAATTTCGTCAACCGAGAAGACACCTGCCTTTTGCTACATGCATTTTTTTTATACTTACTGCTAAAAGTACTTCTTAATGTCCCAATGAAAATCAGTTATCTGGCTATTACATGATACAAATGTTTCGTGATATTTGATGTCCAAGATCGTGTCAAACAATTACCGAAGACCTTTGTGTATAGACATACTTTATTTCGATCTAGAAGGTCTTAGACCCATGTGGTATTCAAGTGCATGCAGAGACAAATATGGCGCAAAACATTATACTGTTGTTTCAATTACAATAAGCATATAATTATATACTGGTAAAACGTTTAAGGACTCACACTTCTGATTACAAATATGCAAATATCATTTACAACATAGGAATTGACAAATGATTCAACCATCGAATTATATGATCAACTGTACTCAGACCTTGTAAGAAGAGGATCAGTACTTGCAGAGTGAACTTTCTTTCGGTATTTTTACCAAATTTGACGGGATTTATCAGTATGAAGTTCATTTGTTACTTTTGTAAATTAAAAACTGTAAGTCAATATTCTTTTGTTGCATCAAGATTCTAAGTCACAGACAGAATAATATAAACGGAAAGTATGTTCAGCTCAAAAACTAAAAGTCTTCATGACTCATTGTTTTCAAACTTGATAGGAAGATTTGATTTCAAGTGTACTCGTTCTTAGGTCACTAGTTAAGCATCAGTTTCACAAGAGCTTGTAAACACAAATGAAACGATTCTACTCAAAGTATTCAATTATATATGACTTGTTGTTCTGTGTCTTCATTGGGAAATATTGATCTTGTTGAGAACCTAATAAAATATATGTAGGTCAGAGTCACAGCTTTTGTTCTGTCTTTATGTACTGGTCACCATAAGTAAAAAGCTATTGTTTAGAATTGCCCTAACTTGCATCTATACAATCGCTGTAAACCAACATAAGATTCATTGATATACTTCGAACCTTGTTGTTACTGAGGGGTTGTAGGTCAAACTATGCTCCGCAAAATTATCTACTACTTTCCAGAGTTTTCCTTTGGTTGTATACTGGGAATACACTTGAAGGAGGTTATTCATTTATCACTGAGTCAGAGGATTGACGTCATTATTCTCAAACGAATTGTTTTGTACCCGTTGAAGTACAGCAAAAGCACATTCAGTGCCCCTGCAGTGCTTTGATTAGAAATTTGATCCATGGATGTTGTTGACTTTGGGCTTTAATTGTGTTTGTATTGAATGGCATATCAAGTACTTTCTACTTTACCCTAGTTTGAATTATCTCCCTTTAAAGATTGAATTTATTCTTGTCCATAATGTAACTTTAAAGCTGATCGCTCTCAGTTACCGTTGAAAAAATATTTTTCTTTTAAATTGACATAATTATTCATTTATATAAAACTAAAGGCTAGAATCAAAATATAAGCAAAAATCTAGGTAGGAATTTGCAGAAATCGATTGAAAATGTCGGTTACACGGCACCGCTACACTATATGTTTATATTGAAATTTCAAAAGCGTTTGCGTATTTTTTTTAATTTAGAGATATACGTGACAGGAATTTATACTGGATCCTTTTTATATGACTATATGGTCTAAAATACGTTATTTACATACAGCTTGAAGAACTTTATTTTTTTTAATCAAAATCTGAGAGCGAGCAGCTTTAAAACTACTTCATGGATTACTTTACATTGCACACTTTGATAGAGGACACTGAGATGAAATGTTATATCTAAGAACAATGACTCAAGCTTTTCCAATTCATAAAATACTTCCCTTCAATTAAATTTGTGAAATTAAGTTTGAAAGGTACAAACGGTGCTTTTTTTATATATGCTAAGCCAGCATAAAAGTAGTGTTGATATGTTAATTGCAACATTTTATGGACTGTTTGCTATCAGATGAGTATGTGCATTTAAACAACAAAAGTTTAAAGCAATGAGATATGATTTAGACCGGAAGGTTATGTTTCGATAGAAAAGTGTTCGTAGTGCTAGGTGGACATGGCAGTGTAGACGTTGTGAATACACATTTACAATAGTAAGGTTGTGGGTTCGATCAAGTTCTACGATCGCCTACATTTTTGTTTGAAGTGTAAAATTTGAACTTACATCATTGTTTTTCGGGCAGGAAATATACAATGATTAACAGATATTCCTGCATTGACTAGGGGGCGAACATGGTAACCGGTGCTTATAAAAATAAGTATACGACGAATATGCTGTTAAACAGCCATTAGGTAGCAAACTTAAACTACTCTAAGAACAATTTTCGAATTTAAAAACTTTATTTTTAGTAACAGTGACCTTGACCCTCGTGAAAAAACCCAACAAAAACCAGTCACATTGACCCCCCACCAAATAAAAAAATGTTTTTTATTTGTATTTTTAGAACAATTTAAGAAATTAAAAAATATTATATTTTTAGAAACAGTGACCTTGAACTTCACCTAAGTGACCCCTTCCTCTCTACGTAAGCTACCTTCACACGAAGTTTCATTGCAATTGGTCACTCTTAACTCCAGTTATTGAGCGGAAACAACTTTTCTACTTTTAGTAACAGTGACCTTGACCTTGACCCTAGTGACCCAAGATGCGATCCAAAGCTTCCTATTCACGCAAGCTACATGTACCTACACACAAAATTTCATCGCAATTGATCACTCCTAACTCCTAGTTATTGAGCGGAAACCATTATTATATTTTCAGTATCAGTGACCTTCACTTTGACCCTGGTGACCCTTAAGCTAAACTTCTCAGCTTTTACACGCAAGCTACCTACATACTAAGTTTCATTGCAATTGGTCACTCTTAACTGAAGGTAGTGGGACCCTAATTGGCACTAATTCAAATCATTACAGGCTTAATATTTTCTTAATCTGCATCATTTCCAGGATTTAAAAACAAATTTTGAAAGAAATTTACCATGAAATAACTAAGTTATAGGAATTTTAAAAACCCTACCCCCATTTTGGAATTATTTATAAAAATGACATCAGGCGAGAGATAAGAAAAATGCCTGTATTTCATTTATTATTCAATAATTTGGTACAAATTTGGTATCAGAGTAACAAGAACTATATTTTGTTTCAGAAATTATACACCATGTACCATATTATCAACAAGTTTTATAAAACTTTTATGAAATAATCAGATAGTATTACAATTTTGATGTAATGTTTTGACCATGTTCAATTTTGAACATCAAAGGATTTTTTTTTAGAAAAAACAGCATTTTCTAGAAATGGGGAACGACTTTTTGTATATTCATAATTAGTTTTAACATTTTGGGAACAGCATGCAATGTTTTACCATCTCTATCTAAACTAATTAGAGTTTGAAATTTCCCATCACAGATTTTAGCCGGGTCTGCAAGTAATAAAATCTTCGAATAAGCAAATGCTTATGTGTAAAAAATATTTAATTTCTTTTTAGTGTAAACAATATGAACATATGTAGAAAAATGCAAAATAATGAAAACAAAGAAGAAAAAGTTAAAAAAAAGTGGTTCCGGCTGGATTCGAACCTACGCCCGGAATACCTCAAAATGTCTATAGTCCTGTGCTTAACAACCTAGGCTAGTGCATTAAAACTGAATTGTTTCAAGTGAAGGTTTTTATTAGGAGTCCACTACCTTAAGTTATTGAGCGGAAACCATTTTTCTATTTTGAGTAACAGTGACCTTGACCTTAACCTAAATGACCCCAAATGCAATCCCAAGCGTCCTCTACGTAAGTAACCTACACACCAAATTTCATTGCAATTAGTCACTCCTAATTCGAGTTATTGAGCGGAAACTATTTTTCTATTTTTAGTAACAGTGACCTTGATCTTGACCCTAGTGACCCAAAATGTAATCTACGCAAGTAATACGCACCAAGTTTCATTGCAATTGGTAACTCCTAACTAAAGTTAACGAGCGGAAACCAAATGTTTGACGCCCGCCCGTCCACCCGTCCACGCGTCCGACATACGACATCGCCATTCTAATAAGCAGGTTTTCCTTGAAAAACCTTCTTAACAATCATAAACACAATGTTATAGGCACAATACCTCGGCCAAATACGATAGATAGTCAAAATCGGCCTGGTCACTGTATTTATTAATGTATTGTACAAAACTCGATGGGTGGGTAGCTTATATTAAGGGGCATGTTTGGATTTGTTTTGTATCGCTAAGTCAAGGTCAATGTCACTGTTACGATAGATAGAAAACCGGTCAGTCACTTTTGTTCAGGTTGATGTATTGACACACAACACAAACAATCATTCTTAATGTGAGATATCTTAAAAAAAAAGAATGTACATGTGCAATCTGTATTTCATGACTTGTATTTACATGTCGGTCGACCCGATTAAAATTGATTTCCTAAATATTTCCTAAGCATTTAACATCTCTCACGGGGTAAAAACTTGACAAAATAAAATCTGCATCTAGAACTACACAGTAGTTTTAGTTTATTACAGATGCTGCGAACGTGGTAAACATGCAGATTAACATTTATAGTTCCATTTAAAAACGTAATTATAATTTGTTATCTTGAAGACGAATCTGTTGAAAGACCTTTCATTTGAAGAGTACGGAAGAGAAACAGTGGAGGACTTATATCCGATCAGGAAGATTCATGCGGAAGATGACGATACGCTCTATGTAATGACTAGTCATACGGTGAGTATTATCATTAGTATACAAAAGAAAGCACAACGGAAAATAATACACTGAAGTTTGTGCAAATGTTTGTTAGCAAATACTATACGTCTAGCGAGTGCAACGCAGTCAGCGAGTGCAACTTTAACAAGGCAGACCGAAAAACATCTATTTTTCTGGCACGTAAAGGCATGTTAAAGGGATTTTGGAGCAGACACGAGTGCAGTTCCTACAGATTTTACTGTCATTGAAACATTGATATCAATGCGCTGTAGTAGAAACATTGGTAAAGGAGATATATTCTCTTGGCCTTTTATCCCTAATTTTGATCTTGACCGTGAGCCGTCGCCTGTTGAACATTGGTTCTACACACTGTCTCAGAGAAATGAACATTTGACCCAAGCGTCATGAAAAACGTTCTAGTGGTTTCGCAAAAACATATGCCCTTGGAAATTGATATAAAATGTAACATTGACCTTCAGTTGATTAAGGTGATGAACATTCAGCCCAAGTTTCATGAGAATAAGCAAAGGGGTTCAGGAGATATATTCCTAGACATTTGACCCAAAAGTGGCCTTGACAGTACGTTGGCACAGTAGAAAAATGGATTTTCCATGTTGCCTCGATGTGATCAACACTCACCAAAGTTTCATAAAACTCCTTCCAGAAGCTGCGGTTTAAAACAGATACAAAAAAGCAAGGGTTCTGCACATTGTCTCACTGAGATTATCATTTGACCCACAGTTAAAAAATCCTTCCAGGTGTTTAGGAGAAACGAAGGCGATAGAAAATAAAGATCTCTAACTGTGACATTAACCTTGACCAGGCGGGGTTGGAAAATAGATTATGCAGGTTATCCTGATTAGATGAAGTTTAGACCTCAAATTCATGAAAATCCTTCAATGGTTTAAGGTGATATGGAGCGTACTCGAAATGCAAGGGTCGAACGGGTGGCCATGATAATTATTGAAAAGTGCGGTTGTAAAATGGATTTTGAGTGTCGTCTTCATTTTCTGTCAGTGGTTAAGGAGCTATTGAGCGAACAAAAAGTTTGCTAACGAACTATGTGATTATATAGATCTATTTGTCCTATAATTTCAACATAAATTACTTATATCTACAGGTATTTAAATATTCCACGAACTGCTCCGAATATCAATCATGTGCGGAAACAATTGACAACAGAAACCCACTTTGTGGATGGTGTGCATACAAAGAAAGGTAAAAATGCTGAAATATATGAGTTGTATGAAATGATATGTATCAAAATGGTTTTGCGTAAGTTATTTAAAAGTAACAGGTGAAACCTAAGTCATTTGATATCAAAGACGATCTTTCAATTTATTAGAGATAAATTTGTTATACAAATTGCTATGATTGGTCAATTCATTGAAACCATAGAAACAGATGCTGACAATATGAATTCTAATTCCAAAAGAAACTCCTACTTAATATTGGACAAGTCATAAGACAGCACTTGGAATAATTTTAAAACGCGCTAAAATTAAAACAAAGCATTGATTCAACACAAATTTACGTTCGTTCGTTCGTTTAGATTGTTTATAGTCCCAGCCGACTGTGAGATTTCTCCCCTGATGAACTTGCCAATACCTACTTCAATAAACGTGAAACTGATAATGCTATGGACCTCTATATGGCTATTCTATTCACGCGTTATCATCGTTCTATCTTTCACGAAAAATCTCCCACCTCTCTCTAAAATTCAATTTCTTATTTTGTCGATTTTTATGAACAATACGATTTTTTGTTTTATTTAATGACGGAGTCTACTTTCACAAGCGAAGTCCTAATTCTATATGTTCCCATTCTCGACTGGATGTTAGATACTTCTTAATCATTCGGACAGATCTATGAGTTCAAATTTGAGGTTGTTGGAAGTTTCTTGCCCTTTGCCATTGAACGACTAACCTCAAAACACCGTCAAAAATTAAAGCAGGACATACACATTTATGCTTCCCATTCCACTAAGTGGCTACATTCCTTCACAGTCTACATTACCACTGCTAACACATACGTTTTCATCATTGCTTTAGTATGATGGCATATTTCTGCCGTAAGATAACCATTTGAGGTGCGCGTATTAATTCTATTAAATGTGTTAACCACATATATCTGGTTATATAGTAAACGTTCTTGATAAATTTACCGTTAGTCATGATAGCGCCCGAAACTTCCACCAGTTTAGTTATTTTAGTCTTTAAAATGCAAACTATTAACATGTTAACTAGCTTATATTTTCGGTGACATATAATAAGTAACATAATAAGTGATTAACTAGTTTTAACTTATGTTGCCACTTAGAATGTTACTTAATAAGGCGAGACAGTTTGATGTTGTCCTAGCTGTCTGTCTGTCTGGATGGATGTCACAAGGTTTGTCTGTGCAACTCCTCTTACAACTATGGGCGGATTTCAACCAACTTTCACATAAGTGATCACCTCCAAGTCTAGCATTGTCGGCACTTTCCAAATCATTTATTTTAGGCGGAGTCATTGCATTGCTATTACTACTATACCACTCTTTGCATTTCAACCAAACAACAAGTGTAACAACACGTTCCGGTTCTATGACATTTAGCGGCGTAATTGCCTTTGATTTGTCAAATATTATGATTTTTTTATTTTTCCCCTTATACATCAGGATGCATTTCGCTCTAACTACACATTAGCAATAAGTACCATGCGTACTTTTGCATATCATCAGTCTGTTCCGGTGCATGGTTTTCAGTGGAGTTGTTTCCCTTGATTTGTCAACTGGTACAATGTCCATGTTATTTCTCCAATACGATTTATAAATTATTAATTGTTTTCAGTCAAACTGCATACGAGTGATCGTTCATGTCCCGATTCGGTGAATTTTAGCACAGTTGTTGCCCTTCATTTGTCAAGTTTTATGATGTCTGGCTATATCTCTAATACCACTGAGTGGCTTTTAACAAAACTTGACATGATTGATTAATGGTATACATTTGACCTTTTGACCTACTTTCTTGTTATTGTACCAAATATTTTTCCAACATTTCAATATATACTAAATGATATTGTGAAGCTCCATGCGGGACGGGGGGATGCATATGTTTCTGCCAAAAACATAAAAAAACTCTATATTGTAGTTGAGATTTTGATTATAACTGTCTGTGGCTATTGTGTTTTATTCATTATTACAACTGGTTAGTATATTATCAACTTCCGTTGATAAGATGTCCTTTTTCTTTTGGCATTGGCTTTTCAGAGCTACAAGAATGTCTGCATGTCCCTATGCTAGATCTACTAACCACTGGTTGTCAGGTGTGTCTTCTAATCAGAACTGCATGTCAATGCTCGTTGAGTCATCAGGGATTTCTAATTTGAATGTAAGTGAATGTCTGTATATATCACTCAATTTATTGGGAAAAAAGGTTTCTGAAACGCATCTCATGTAAAAGGAAAGTGTGAATATAATATAAACACGAGTCATGAAATTGTAAAAACTATTATCGATCATGAAAGTTTGCAAACAAAAGTACTTATAAGAGTTGAATTTTATTAGCTGTTGCTTTAATTTGATAATTATAATCAATAACAAGCTACCATAAAAGATCACTTTGATTAGCAAGTTTATAAATATAAAGCTTCAACGAATTCGTACCGTAATAATATTATGTTTCTATTTATAGATTATTCTCAGTGTACAGAATATTCCAGTTATGCAGAATGGCGATACCTACAGTTGTAGATTCGTGCTAGGTTCTAGTTTGGTTAACATGACAACCGCTGTACCACTTAATACAAACATATTTTCATGTAAATTACCAGGTGCTACAGGTACTATTATATACATGATATAGTTCACATCATTTTTCTTCAGTTTTATCGCCGATTTTTGAACAATTCAAAACCACATTCTTCAGAAATTGTTATTATTGTAGTGAAATTATAGTTTCTTAGTGTTTATTAAAAAAAGGACATTCTAGCATGAAATGTGCTGTTTGTGCCTATTTTGTGTTTTAACAGGAGATAAAACGTGTGTTAACGGGGAGATTCACGCGCCGTTATAACCCGTTTTCATTTATGCGCAGTACAGGGCCATTGTAAACAATGGACCTGTCTCCCAAGTCTTACATCATGTACGGCGTCAACAGTGCCGGGCTTAAAAACCGCTGGTGACGTCATAAATATGACGTAAACAACACGGACGTTGTCCCGCGCATTACTGAACGTCGTACTAATAAGAGCGTTTCATTTTTATTTTTATGATTTTTTTATGCTATTTATGCTAGAGTAGCGCTAACGAACGTTTTTTTCGTGTGATAACACCTGCAGAAACACTCAGGATATGTTGGTGCCCTCGCCCTAACGGGCTCGGGCACCAGCCAACCATCCCTCGGGATTCTGCAAATGTTATAACACAAAAAAACGTGCGTTAACCCTACAAAGTAACCACACGATTACTTCAGGATTTTCAAGCTAGAATGCTTCATGTGATAACAATTAGTTTGCTATTTATTAAACATAAGCTGTCCTTCTTTAAACAGCAAAATCAGATGCTGTAATAGAACTACTTGTAGCAATGAAGACTGGAGCAACAGCAGTTTTGTCAACAGTACCTTTCTTATTTCTAGAATGCAAGTTTTACAAGAGGTACGTTTGTGTTTTGTGATAAACTAAACACATTGAAATACATGTATATCTAAATTTCGGGAGAAAATTGCAAAAAACTTTCTCAAGCATTTTACATTTTTATGACTAGGACAAAATGCTTTATATATATATAATTTTTTAAATTCGTTAGTTTGTTTTGCAGACCACTATGACTTTTAAAATGCAACCAAGACCAGGCATACTTATGTTGTGACTCAAAGCTTTGTTGAGAATAAGATAAATGATAATTACTCGTATGCATTTTAAGATGTGTTGAGTGTGTTAGTGCAACAGCTACAAACTGCCGATGGTGTAGAGAAACCGCAACTTGCCAAGAGTCAATTACTTGTTTGGTCATGGAATCGATTTCTGAAGTTAGTTTTAAGTCGTTTTGTTTGCATGTAGTAACCCTGAAACATTAACCTTTTTAAGAAAATGCAAGAGGGGTTAAGAATTATGTGAACGCTATGACGCAGCCTACATGAATGATCACGAATGCATCACAATATGATTATGATATGAACAGAGAAATTATCACTTACTTTTTACATTAGCATGTCGCTTTACTGACAAATGATGCATTTAATATACATTGTTTTTTGCTTACTTTCTTCTACAATTAAATCTGTTACAAGGTAGTACCAAGGATTCGAAGCTGTACCGACCCATTTACACTATTTTGTCGTACTTATTGTGACACCGAAGGCTTTAATAAAATCCTAAGTTTTATTGCTATGATATTAGTATGTCTTGTAAAAAAATGTTTCGATGGCCATAATTTACATGGCCTCTGTAGTGTTTAGATTTAGAAATGATACGGCACTGAGTAATTTGTTCATTGATTACTTCGCAGCCAGCTTCCTGTCCGAAATTATTGGATAACAGAGGTCGTTATTTCATTCATGATAGAACTAGGACTACTGTTGTTCTCCATGCAGCTAACCTCATTAGCGTAAGTTATTTTTTTTTAGCAATGAGTTTCTTTTTCAAACAATGTTTCTTCCCTTGATATAACCTTTGACTGGGATAATGTACAGTATAATATAATATATATAATATACACACATGAAAACGTCAAAGCTAAAACACGTTTGCAGTGCCTGAATAATGAACATTTTTGCAAATAGCAACAAAAAACAGACACGCTCAATTTATAAACTTCAATGTCTTAAAATGGGGTCACAGTCGTATAAAGCCGGCATATGGGCTTGCTTAGTGACAGCTTCTACGAAATGAACAAATGTATTTAACACACTGGTTTAATGTAAGACACAAACTTATTTGGTCGGCTACAAAGCTATAGCTGTCGAAACATTTTCGAAATTTGAATTTAGTTAAGAATAAGAACACATATGCTTGTCTTAAATGTGATTTCATTCTTAAGAATTGATTAAATACAATTTCGTGATTGGGAAAATCCTATAAAACTTTCTGCGGTAAGTTAAAGGTCAGGGTTACGTTTCATCAAAGTTCCTACGACATAATTTAGTCTTAAGTTAATTTCATCGTAGGTGCGTTTCATCAACATTATTAGGATCGCTATGAAGCGCAAAAATCCTTCTTACTCTGTGAGCGGTCCCGGGCTGTCCTAATGGCAAATTGTGTCTCAAATTAAGTGCATTTGTGAATAATGAGCAGTTTAAAAGGTAGTTTTCCACTTCCATATTAAGAACTTACAGTGAAAACTGAATGGTGATGAAAACAATGAAAATTACACTTATTCTAAATGTTTGCTTCAAAGCTGCTATAGATGGATAGAAAATTATCTAAGTAAGACAATAAATGCCCACAACAATAATTATGTTTATTTCAAAAATAAAAATTCTACAGTCATTTTTGATTTATATTTTGACTTGATGTTCGCTTATAATCATTAAATTTATTTATTAGACAGTATACTTATGCAAAATATACATTGTAAATCATGATTTGTAAAAGAAAAGAATACTTAATAGGATAATTGAAATATTCAGTTAAGCATTTTAAGCGTTCTAAGTAATTTCTTTCCTTGGAAAGTTTTTTGAAACGTTCCTAGGATAAATCCTTAGATTATCCTAGGAGTGCGCCTAGGATT
Organism: Saxidomus purpurata; assembly: GCA_022818135.1. Lineage (NCBI taxonomy): Eukaryota > Metazoa > Mollusca > Bivalvia > Venerida > Veneridae > Saxidomus > Saxidomus purpurata. The sequence continues at coordinate 7,390,742 of JAFMSR010000002.1, read as the reverse complement.
TTGATGAAACGCACCTCTTGACATTAAGTTATTTTTTGCATTTTGGTGATTTTACAGCCCTCCTCGTATATTGCACGCTTTGTCCGTCCATCAGTTCATCGGCATGTCTGTTCGTCTCACTCAGTGGATACTTTTCACATTGATAGAGGGCATTTACAGAAAGCTTATTGTAAAAGAATAATATCTTTACCTTGGTCTATGTATTATTATCCCTCCGTATGTCCGTCGACTACTTTCAGTTTGTCAGCATTAACCTCGTTAACACTCTAGAGGCCATATTTCATAAGCAATGGATGGTTAGAATGTTTGCATTGATTAACTCTAGATTAAGCTTGAAATATGGATATGTGTGGTCAAAGGGCAAGCGGTCAAATCATAGGAAAGCTTTGCATACACACCATGGGTCTTACTTTGTTCCAAATAATTTTAAATGATGGCCATACTATTTGAACCTCATATTAAAAAATTCTTACTCCGTGTAAATGTTTCAGGCCCAGTCTGTGTTGCAAATGTTCTAAGCAGATGGGCGATGGTGAAGAGGTTAAGGTGTCTGCCGCTCATCCCGGAGTTTGCAGGCTCGAGCCGTACTAGGGTCCCGACCGTACCTCCTCATATGACACCAGTACTGGTTTTTCCAGGAAGCGGACTCGGGAGGGACTCGATAAGCGTAAAGCTTTCTTCACAATAAATAAATTAGTATAACTAAACGAAATGTGCTCAGGCTAGTGGTAAAGGGTAATCTTGATCAGCTTGTTTTTAATTATGTTTGTATAACTCTGAAATAGTTCAGAGGTCTTGAGATGAAACGTACATAACTTCTCGTTGTCTTATTGAACCACCCCCAACCCTTTATCAATTCTTAGTATGCTTGTCTCTGTAGTGCGTTTCAAAAGTACAAGGTAAATTGTTATATCATTTGAAATTTTGCGTGTATTATAAGTAGTTGAAATATTAACTGAGAATAGAAACGGATTAGTTGACTTTATATGAGAATTTTGAGGTTGTCCGACTCATTTTAAAGTTATAGTTTCTCTGGCAACGTCAGGTTACTTATTACTTTGCTTGAAATTGTAAATGATTGGCTTTATAAGTGTTAGATAGACTCAAAGAGCTTTCGAAAATTGGTGAAACATTTCCATGACGTCAGACTGTTGCGCACTGCTAGTGTCATCTGCAAATATTTGTCGCTCTGATAAAACTTCTGAAGGCATGCACATACCGCAAATCTGATCCTGTGTCCAATCTCCAATCTGAGTCAAATTAAAATTTCTATGACATGCGGGCAATACTTAATAATGAATGATAGTCTTATTAGAACTTTTGGAATAATGATATATCAAATATATATATTATATTAAATAATGATGGGTAGATGATTGAACTTTTTCGCAATATTAATCTTAAGTGATACACCATCAAAGCGTGGTGCTAAATTCAAAATAAGCTAGAATTCAGGTATCGTAAACCTTTATGTTTGTGGTGCATTTTTTAGAATAGGTTTCAATTTTCCATCTTTTTCTAATGTCATATGTCATACTTTAGGCTGAATAGTTTATTATGAGATTGTGGTATTTTTGTCATCAACCGAATGAATATTACGTTCCATATCATTAGTTTACAAAATGTGAGGTCAAAAACAATTCTCAAAAATGTTCAATCGTTTTGCATTAAAATTTTCCTATATATTGAATGAATATTTCTATTGTGCATAAGTTTGTTACTGTGCAATTGATTTTTTCAATTAAATTATAATTCAATGTAATTTTCTGAAGAACAAGTACAAAATTTGTGCCAGCCATTCGGAAAAACAAATGCACCGGGGAGCATCCACCGGTGTTTTCTATGTCCCTGATGATATTTTGCATAGTTTTCGTTCCAGGTTCAATATATTTTCTACAAATGTATCATACTGTCAACAGATGTTGAAATTGAAGCAGAAGTTAATGCAAGTTCTGTATCCTGTCCCGTAAACGTAGGTGTTTTCACTGCTTTTTTACGAATTGCAAACACTTTTTTAGTGAAAAAATTAATGTGTGTTCGATTTTATCATATTTAATTGACAAATTTCGGTGTTATCATGTTTGATATTTAAAATATATTTTAATGAACAACATGTACAGAAAATGATGTCTTAAACAGTATATCTTTTCAATGTATAATGTAGCACATGATATTTACCAGATAAAGAAGACAAAAAATGTATTGGAGGCAGATTACAGAATAGTTGTAAAGTACGGAATAAAAGGTGACAAGCTTGCTGAAGTAAATGACGCTTTTCTTAATTTTGGTAAGTTAAAAGAGACAGACCCTACAACTAGCAGATTATTTTGTCAAAATGTGTACAATGGGCTTAATGTTAATACAAAAATAAATGTATTTTTCAAGAAGAATATATATCGAAAAACTTTCCCCCTTGAGCAAACATTTCCAACATAGCGATCTTTCATAATATATCGCTATCCATTAAACAAATATTGGACAACTGTATGTGAAGGTTTAACGGCACCACTTCTTTCTCGATTATTACTTCAGTTTTAATCTGCAACTTTTGGAATTGTTGATAGTTCCTTTACATATTTGTTATTGATTCATGAGATTTGAGAGATGAGAAAACGAACAATATAACGGTAATGTGTAAGGGAAAAGGTTATTTATACTTGCGACTTAATAAAGGTCATTTTATTAAAAATTAGCAAGATTCAGGGTAGCAAAGCTGTAATATTTACACTAAAAGTGGGTCTGCATATGTAATTTGTTTGCAATGTATGTCAAAATAGGGTACATATCCTGGTGTCAAGAACATGTTACTAGTATATAATACCGCAACTACTCAATTTTTGCTGAACTGATTTATAACTTATCAATATTCAATGGGCAATAATTGATACTAACTATATTTAACATGTAATAACCCCTGTGGTTTTCCACAATACTGCAAGGGGAGGTAATTATAAGCACAAGAAAGTGTTCGTGTCAAGTACGTATAACAAATGAAAAAAAATTACTAAAGAAGACCGATCATTTCAACCTAACATATGGTGTAGAAGCATGTTGATTTCTTCAGTAACAGTGTACAGTTGTACAGAGTTGGCGTCTACCTGCAGTTACTGTCAAACATTGAATAAAACACGCTACAAGTGTGAATGGTGTGAGAATAATCAATGTGTTTACAGAGATAAAAATTGCGGGTTGACAAAATGTCCAGCACCTAGCATTACAAAGGTAAAAGCATTTTGGTGCAATCAATTCAGCTTTTAAATGTAGTTGGTCGGCATTGTTTTTTTCAGTCCCTTTATATATTATCACATACGACAAAGGCCATCATTGTTATTTATTGAATTACAAAGGTAGGAATGATTTTCGCATGTTATTGCTTGCTAGATTGTCAAACAAAGGTAGTAACTTCAGATCAAAGATACATGTATTACACACTTAAAGATTGACAGGTTATCAAAACTTACTGTTTTGGAAAATCATTAAAAATATTTGAAAGAATGTTATCCCAACTGCTGAATTAGATTTATTCCTATTTTAATACTGTTATTTTAAAATGTGTAAAAGCAAACATAACTTCAAATTGTATGTCAAAATTCTTAAAAATGTTTACTGGAATCATCACAATTTTGTTGTAATTAACCCACAGGTGATTCCAAAAGATGGTCCCGTCCAAGGAGGCACTCGTCTGACAATCTTTGGAACTAATTTCGGAAATAATATATCGAACGTTGAACATATAACAGTTGCAGGTGTACCATGTATACTCAATAATAATACAGAGAATTACAATTTATCTGACAATCAAGCAATTGAAACACTTCAGCCGCTGTACCGGTAAGATATCCTGACGTATTGTTATATATATATATTTTTTTAATTGTTTTAGCTTACCACAGAACACATATTGTGTCCATGTTATGATGTATGTATTTGTACATTCATATTCATAATTGTTTCCCCCCGCAGGACAGACATATTGTTTTCCCATGTCGTCTGTCTGTGTGTCTATCCGTTCGTGTGTCTGTTCACAATACCTTCGTCTCTGGAGTTGGACTTGGTGGGAGGCATCAGTACGGTATGATGTCTTCTTGTGCATGTTGAAATTTGGGATCATATTGTTAAAAGTCAAGAGGTCAGAGACCAAGATTACAGGGATATGTAAATAGAAAATCCTGTTCTTGACATACAAAAGTAATCATCCAGTTTTGAAGGAAGCATTGTATGACTTGTAGTACCGAGAGTATCATTTGATAAATATACTGTCAACGGTCAAGGTCAAAAGGGCTTGAAAATTTAAAATCGTGTCCGCTCGTCATTTCCTAAACCAGTTGATCAAACTTGGTCTGAAGAATTTGTATTATGTATCGTTGTGCATATTATAATTATTGGTCATCCGGTTTAAGGTCAAGGTCAAAGAGGCTTGAAACCTGAAACTAATTATACGGACCGAATTGAAATTAAATTGTAATAAAACTGAGTGTGTAAATGCAATGTCCCGGCTGGTCGGCATATCCGTCTTAACAAGTGTGTTTATACTTCATTTAGAATGATTTGCACAACATTGGCGATCCTTGAGGAAACAACTGGATTGATAAATGTAACAATTGATGGACAAAGCTCAACACGTAGTGTTGAGTTTGCATACAAGGTAACAATTGCCAACAATAAAACATATTATTTTTACTTGAGTAGTCATTTACGTGTACATATAATATCTTATTTACCATATTATTATGATAAAACATATGCCTTTTATTTGACCGAATTTCTGTTACAACCCCACTCCCCCCACCAAAAAAAAGATCCTATTTACTACTGAATGATATGGATGTGCAAGACATTGCTGCTCCTCGAGATACAGTAAAAGGAGAAAGAACACCATTTCTCTCTTCTTGAATACATTCGTATGCAATTGATTTAACACATACATGGATGGTACAAAAAAGAATATCCAGATTTTGAATGCACCAGCTTGAATTACAAAGGTCAGATAAAAGAAGGCTTTCATTTACAAAATGCTGTATGTTAGATGTCCGACATATCTTCATCCGGTGACAGGAAATTATTCATCACTTGATTCAGCTACGTATCATTCATCCATATTCTTAGACTACGAATGGTCAGTCCTATATAATCAACATGGAAGTGACAATTCTCCAATATCGATTAAAATACCTGTTCAAATTCTATAGGAAACACTATAGACAAATAAAATGGAACAAATTTCTGAAATTTTATCTGAGAGTCCAGTTTAACAATTTACGACATATAATTTAGATACAGTTAATAAATGTATCAAATAAAAAGCGCAGCAATCCTTGGTATAAGGTCGAATGTAAAGAAGCGATAAAAAACAGAAAATTGACTTTAAATGTGTGAAAAAGCCTACTAAGGCAAACTTAACTGTTTTCAAATATTCCGCGCCAAATATAAAAGGCAAAAAGCACTGCACTTACACACAAGAAATACACCAGGCAAGTTATACAGTGTACCAACTCAGACTGTATCCAACCGGGAGTGTGGCGACTAGGCATACAGTAACTGTTTTAATTTTTAATCTCTTTTAATTTTATTTCAAGTTTTTAAGCAAGAATTTGGACAGCACAGTAAGTGCAATTTATCTTTTTACATCGTAGAATAGTTACATTTGATATGGGTGGTTATATTCAAAATGTCATTATGTATTTGGAAAAAGAACCCAACACATTGTAGCAACATAGAGCATTCACCATAAAAATGGTTAGATTTTGAAAGATATGAGTTCATTACCTCAGAAGTGTTGTTTACAGTTCGATCATTCATTCATGTAATGGCCTTCAAGGGGCACTCCCTTCATCTAGCAGATTACATTCTCGAAACATAAATAATGTGTTCAATGAACGTAAACTGATTTATAAATACAATTTCAAAGAAGAACCTATGGCGAAAAATAACTCATTTTATCACAAGTAATCAATATGGAGGCCTTCTGTAATAAATCGCATCCACCAATTAATTGTACAACAAAAACTCTACATAGATTATTTAATGGTTTACGGTACTACAGCATATTTTAAACCGCTGATTTTATCGATAATGACTGGAATGCGTAGCTTAAACTTTTAGGTTAAGCTATAATACTTCCAAAGATTCTATTATTTATGTTTTGAGGTTATTTAGTTTATTTTAAAAGGGGACTTGATTTTTGTAGGAATTACTGGATTGTAACTTAAATTAAACTTATCCTGTATTTTATGTTATGTTAGGCTCAGTACTGTTACAGTCGAAATGATATATACTAAGCTTTGTTCATCGTCTAATGAAATGTATGATCCTATATGAGATTTACTACTGCGCACCTGAACTCCAAATCACGGTTTATTAGACGATGATTACCAATCTAACAGGTCCTATATTTTACTATTACTAATATCAATTGATTTTATACTTGTAGAGACCAACGGTTACCGCCATTTATCCAAAGTCCGGACCATTGGTAGGTGGAACTAGAATAACACTTTTTGGCAAAAATCTAGGTATTGGAAATCGACACGTTTCAGTGATTCTGAGCGGTAGAATTTGTTTTACACCAAAAGTATGGCCAGCTTTAACACTTGGTGCAAAAGGGTGAGTCACAGGTTGCATGGATTTAATGCAGATAAATGTAGGTTTAGGAAGATAAAATACAGGATAAGTTTAATTTCGGTTACAATCCAGTAATTCTTACAAAAATTATGTCCCCTTTTAAAACGAAGTTTCTGTTGATGTTCGTTATCAAATCATAGATTGTTGGGTGGATTGTAATCATATTTGCAACGAATGCACATATATTAATAAAATACAGGTCAAGTTCAACTTTTATTCCATTTCACACACTTTAAACACAATTTTAAGTTTTAGCTCAATAATATACCCTGGTAAGCACTAACTGAATCATTCATAACAGTATGGACTGATTACTGAGATATGTGTTAATCTGCCAAGTACCTTAGAGGATGCAATAGTTATTCGACACCGCAAGGAGTATTTGGGATGCAAAAATATTGAGCCATGGACCTAGTCCATGCATTAATAAAACACTTTAGAGCTACGTCCCTGTAACGTCCCTGTAAAATAACAATGAATACATTTGAGACAGTCCCTTTTTATACATCGGCATACGGAGTACAACTCGGCATCATAATGAATTAGAAAACCCCCTATATGTGAGATGGTTAAGAATAAACATTGATGTTTAATCAATAAAGATTCATTGCAGTAAATTTGATATACACTTAAAGATAAATAGATACGTACATAGTAAAAGAACATTTTAACTATATGTAAACATGCGTCATTGGCTCCGTATTTCCATCCATAATATTATCCAGAATTACACAGCCAACTCGTAAAGATTCAAATCCATATTTTAGCTGTTATAATATTCAATTTATATCATGTTGTCGATAATACAATATTTTAGAGATCGTGTAAACTACACAATTCAATGCACTGTTGCCGGCACGTATGGTAACGACGTCGAGAATGACACACACTTGCTTTTCTCAGTGGATGGAGGCACATTTAGGAGCAGTGAGAATTTGTACAGCTTTGTCACAGACCCAATAGTAATAAATATATCACCAAAGAAAGGATTTGTGAGGTACTCTGTTATTATCAGTGAAAGTATTACAATAATCTTTATAATAACAAATGATTCGTGTTTATCTCATTTCGTACGAGCATGCAAAAGTAAAAGAACATTGAGGTATTGGAAAATGTTCGAATCAACGTTAATATTAACGTTTATCTCTGTATTATGTTTAAATTAATGTATGTAGGCAACTGTCTTGCATTTAAAATACGTTACATTTCATCCCTGAAGGTAGCTTTGATTGGAACAAAGTGTTGTGCAGTTAATATTTCATTAGCATTTCTTTGTAGTGGTGGTACAAGGCTAAATGTTGAAGGCAAATACCTGGACAACGCACATTTGGCAACTCTAACAACACGGTATGCAGAAAAGCATAAGGTAATTAAATAAAAAAATAATATCTTTCATACTTCATTTTAAAAGTTGTTAATTTAGATGTCTGAACTACTTTAAATATCATACTTGGAGACATTGTTATGTTGTAAAAATACTTTTTGACCATTGCTGACTTGATTCAGGTCCTGTTGAACGATGTGTCCTAAAATGAATGATTAAGTTAGCAATCATTCTTTTTAAAACTTATTTTTAATGCAAAACTTAACGCGGAAGTTGTATTTTTATGGCACATTTGGCTTTGGATATTAAAGAGAATTAAAACATTAAACAGCAGGAGGAATGTGAAATGATATCATCCGAACGGTTGGTATGTAAAGTTCCAAAGGCACCAACTAAACTTAAAAAAGATATATCAAGACAACGGACAGGAACGAGTGTCGGCTGTATAGAAGTAACAGCCGTTCTAGGGCTCGACGGCGTGACATACAACTTTTCGATTTCTTACTTCCGAGATCCAGTGATACACATTCTTTCTGGTGATGGTAACACAGTTACGTTGGATTCCAACAATCCCCAACTCAATGTTAATGTAAGACTTTGAATTTGATTGTGTTATCTTATCATTTAAAGATATGCTTAAAGACGCCGTTTCTTATATGGTTTTACATAATGAATCATGACTAACTCTTGCTGATTATAAATTTGAAATTTTTATTCATGCTTAATTCATAAGGTAAAGATTCTCAAATCTATGGAAGACTTCACATAATTGTTTGATATCTAGAAATTATATATGCAAATATAATGCAACTATTCAACACTTTAGTTATCAAAGTGATTATGCAAATAGTTTCTTCCAAAGTAATTCAGTACAATTAAGTTTCAGAAAAGCAATATTTAAAAATACCCGAAATACGAATACTTTGAAAACATAAAATATTTCAACAGGGTCAACATTTGAATCTTGTCGCAACAAGCTTCGATATCAGAATAACTGTTGGTATTGAAACATGTGATATAATCAGCCTTACATCCGTATCAATCGTGTGTTTCCCCTCAGAAGCAAAACCTCGATCAGGAATAACTAGTATAGGGAACCCGGAAGTTATCGTATGTTTCAATATTTTGTTATGCCACTTTATTTTCTTGTCAACGTAACAAAAATGATTTTCTGAGTCTGAGCAATTGGCAGTTATTTATTTTAGTAGCTAATTATGCATGTGGTTTTAAGTACATTTTGTATATCACATCAAACTAGGGCGACATGTCAATAAGTGTCAAATTATTTGGATATAATAAAAATCTCGTGATTATTCTTTTATTTAACGTTTGTAAACTAAACTGATTTTCGCCAAAGAAAATATGTCATTTATTTAAGCACTAGTTACAGCCTACAAATGCAAACATGGGCGGTTAAGCTCAACACAACCAAGGTATCACTATGACAGACAATCAGATAAAAACCAGCAGATCAGACAAATATGTATACTAAAATGTTTTAAATAACAACACTTTTAACCAAACTTTTCGAGGAACCAATATCTGATTACTGGATTGAAGATAACATTAGGCGGGCTGTCGTCAAACTTTTGGTTTCAAGATGATAACTTAATATTGGAACCTGGTATACATAAACTGTGCATATATACCTTCCTTTGGTTTGCATTTATGGCCCAGGGGCCAAGGTCAATGTCACCGAGGTTGATACTAGATGATACCTACAGTTTAGATAATGTTGTGTTTATGGAAATTGGTCTGTAGGTTACTCTGATAAATCCCTTAGGATTGCATAAGGGATCCTTAGAGCAATGTCAGTGAGAAAAACGGTTCTGGACAATAATGCCAGTTTATACAGAGCTATGGTTATGAAAACTTGTCTTTAGTTTTCTTTCTTGAAGACTTGGTGTGCTTTTGGCACCTTGGGCCAAAGCTCATTGTCATGGTGGGTAAAAATAGGAATAGTTTCTGGACAACAACTTTAAATCATATTATCAATACAAATGTATATATGTCAAGAAGAATTCTGATACATTATTATTAATTAGTGAGTATGAAATGCAAAACCTTCTTGACAACGAATTGTATATAGTAAAATAAAACATAATGGCTGCAAAGTCATATTTTGTCATATTTCTTTAGGTAAGGATTGGTAATATTCATAAGAAAGTTGGATATGTTCGTTATTTGGAACGTGACCATGGACACGAACAGGACGGATCAGCTATAATATTGGTTTTGGTAGGGGTGTCTGCATTACTAGCTGCACTTGCTGTAGGTTCGTTTTTTACTGTTTCTATCTCTTTGCTTACACATTAAACAGAAAGGAAGAATACGTCATCATTACCTCGACCCTTCGGAGTTGCGACTTGGTAGCATCAAGTCCCACAATATTGCAAAAGTAGTAAATTTTAGCAAAAGTATGTCACCTTTTGGGTTTAAAGAATCCAGGTTTTTTTTTGCATGGAAGAAGCTAACCGCAAACTTATGTAGATTCTTGAATAAAACTTCTCAAAATGTTGGAAGTGTGAGCTGTTGATAGAAATGATTAGATTCTACTATTTCACCTGTTCAGATGGTCCAGAACACTGTTAATTGTTACATTTCATATTGAATCCAGATACAGTTAAAATCAAGTAATATTCATGTGCGTTTGAAGTATGAAACTACCAATCTGACAATTATTTTTATCTTTTTTGTCTCCCGAAGGTTTAGTATTTTTATGTCGAAACTACAGACGAATGAAGGGGAAAATAAATAATTTTGAAAAGACAAAAACTGAGGTAGAACTGACAGACGTTGCACAGGATAGCAGGTTAGTTATTTTCTATTTTAGCGGATAGTAATTATACGAATGGCTCTTCAGCGTTATCGGTAAATCTAAATGCAAAGATAAGAAAGTTTTTTTTAGATGTATTAATGTAGTTAAGTAAACTGTGTACAGCTTGATAACATTTCCAGTACAAATATTTTCCTTTAGAAATATATAGAATGTATCTATAACTTGTTTCTACAATTAAACTTTATTGTTGAAAGATAATGGAAAAATCAAACATCCTCAACTGTTCGTCAGTTCCACAGTAAGAAATTATCATATACAAGTAATTTAACAATTATTCAAAGTGTGTCGTACCGATCTATCTTTACTTAGAATCCCCCCTTCGCCAACGAACACCCATGTTTAGGAAGGCATATTATCGTAATACAGAACAAAATTGTGTACTGTAATTTCAATTATAATAATTGGTATTTTCATAATTGTTATGTTTTACTGTTTTCGACAGATTCGTTGATGCAGGCAACCGTGGAAGCTCAGGGATTTACGCTGATATTTCCGAAGACGACATAATAAGTTCTAATAACAAAGAAACCGACGGAGATGGAAACTATGACGAACCGATTGTATACTTGGAATGTCGCCCTTACTTTAAGAGTAACGAAACAACTCTACCTAAGTATGGGGACATCAGGGATACACACAGCGTCCCGAAAGAAACAGCTAAACAGTCATGTGACGTAGACTATATTAATCCATATAGTGTTGGATTTGATGATGGAAATCGCCCTTCCTTTAAGAATAACAAAGAGAGTCTGCCTATCGACGGGAGTGTAAATGATACCAGTAGCATCCAGCGAGAATCTGCAAAGAAACCACAAGGTCTAGACTATATTCATCCATGTAGTGATGACTTTCGTGATGATCACTTATATCTCCCTTCCCTTATGAATTATGAAACAAAACGGCCTATCGACGGTGATGCAAGCCTCCGGCGTGAAACAGCAATACAACTACAAAGCGGCGTAAATAACACCAGTACCATTCAGCGAGATTCTGCAAAGCCACCAGGCTTTGACTATATTCATCCATGTAGTGATGACGTTCGTATAGATCACTTATACCGCCCTTCCCTTCAGAATATTGAAACAAAACGGCCTATCGACGGAGATGCAATTGATACACGAAGTCTCCAGCGTGAAACTGCAACACAACTACAAGGCGGCGTATATGATACCAGTTACATTCATCGAGATTCTCCAAAGCAACCATGCTTAGGCTGTATTCATCGATGCTATGATTACTCTGATAATGATTACTTACATCGCCATTCCCTTAAGAATAACGAAACAAAACAGCATATCGACGGAGATGCAAATGATACACGACTCAAGCATGAAACAGCAAACGAACCAGAATATTTAGACTGTGTTCATCAGTGTAATGATTATGGATATCTACAACCGAATAACACAACAGAGGAGAAAATGACTTTTGGAAATTAGAGAAGTATGGCCAGTACAGGGGCTCCAACCCATGATATCCAATAAAAGTCATCGACTTTAACCTCTCAATTTCGGAGGTTGTCTCATAGTCTATCGTTAAATATGATAGGAATGCTATCATAATTGAAAATACTTCTAGGACACACTATGGCAATAATTAGAATAAGTTTGCGTTGGTTTTGGTATAGTTCATGATTTCGTAGTTTTCTCAACTATACTGTTATACATGTACATAGAAGAAATAATATTAGACACTGACCTATGTTATAAGTTAGAAATGTTTATATAACATAGATCTACCTGAAATTTAAATATAATTGATTTAAATATGTTTTCATAATAAGCTACTGTATAGCTACTATTACAGTAGGTGAAAAGTTGATAAATAATGGTGTACATGGTCAAAAAGGTTAAGAATTTCTTATTTGAGGGATAAAAGTGAAGAAAATTCTTTATTTTACTTAATGTTTTTCAATAGAAGCAAAGCATATTTAATATGTATTGTGGTGTGTACGTTGTCAATGTTATACTTTAAAGGTATGCATTTTCTCTTTCAAATTGAGTGTTGGGTTATGTAAAGTTTGTTATGCAAATAAATTACTCAAGTAAGATACATTTGCTCCAGTCTGAGGACATTGTACAATTTTTCCCTCCCACAAACAAATTATTCCTTTTAGTCTTAGAGACATAATTTATTTCATTTGAAGAAATAGAGAGAAAAAAGCTAGTTTTACAGATATACAGTTTGATTTAGGAAGATCTGCACTTTATTTTATGTCTTTCTTAAACAAAACATTTAATTTTGATAAACTTTTCGTTTTTCACATAATTCTCTAAAGTGAGAGATGTGATCAAGGTATCAAACAATGATAAATATGTCTAAGAAATCACATGTTACATATTGAAGTAAACGTTTTTTTTTTTGGATAAAAACACCCTTGTTGTTGGATGATAAACTTGGTTTGATAGCGATTTTACTACTAGACAGAGGGTCTTTGTGTTGGTTGTTTGTGCTAAAATAGGGAACTTTTCGAAATGTGTGGTTCTTGAAAAATGTATTTATTCATCATTTAATGTCATTTGAACACATTATTTATGTTTTGAGAATATAATCCATTCGATGTAGGAAATACCCCTTTAACTATTTAAAACTTCAATTTGAGTTTCGTACATTTAAACTTTAATTCTTAATACAATATTTTACCAAATTATATTTTCTGTAGAAAGATGGGAAGAATTTTTCAGAGTTTCAATTGCAACCGTCTTATAGCTGAACGGGGAACGTGATTGAATAACAGTAATCGGTAAAGTTGCACATTTGTAAATTTCCTGTGTTTTTGCTGTGCTTCACGGTCATTACCTAATGTCACATATGTCACTCTTGTTTCTTTTAGATTAAAACTGTAAACAACAAGTTGCAAAGTATTGCCAAAAAGGACGTTATCGGAATCACAGACAATGCGAGGTTTTATTACAGTTCATTACTATCTTGGATTCTTAATTATTAAAACAAGACAGATGATAAAAACCATCTACATATTGACCCTGTCCCTGTCATAAGTATTCGAGTGAAATAGGCGATTTTGAGAATACATGGTTCCTTTTAGTAGATGCGATTGGACGCAGCATTGGTTTAAACAATCATGGATGTTGATGTTAGTGACAAACGAATCACTAAGCGGGAGATTTGGAGACATATAATCAGATTGGGTTTAGTTATGGGACAGTATATTGAAGATATTCAGCGCCAGGTGGATTCCTCGCGTGTTAACCGATAAAAAGAAAGTAGCATACTTAGCGCGACGTCCGCAAACGTCATTCTTAGTTCGTTGACGCCCCCCGCCTTGCTGTAAAATACTCAATGCTTTTGTTTATCTTAAATGTATGTATGGTCAAATAGAGATTGAACATTAAATTTGTTGGTTTTTATCTGGATACTACACCATATGTGATAGTAACAGAACCAGTTCGGTTTATTCTTGATCACCCCTTGTATACAACTAATACGGAATACTTGCTATATGTAATAAGCTAATGCCATGCAATGTAGTGAATATTTGAATATTATGTCTGAAAACAAATGTTTAATACAAATTTTCAATTTTTTATGTATATACATTTATGTTCTTATCGGTGATGACTTAAAAATACATGTACACACTTGAAGGAAATCAATATCATATGATATCTTCTTGTAATAAATACTTATCATGACTCGTGTTCTTCTTTACTAATATTCATACCAAAAACAATAGTTCTAAACTCATTCTATATTAGGCTAATTTAAAAGTTGGAAGTGTAATGGTATGGAAACTGCAAATTGCCGATGTTTTTCCGCGGTCCGCTCGAATGTAGTTCCTATTTACATTATATTGCCATTTACTCTGTGTTTATAAGCCATTTTCAAAGGCATCCACTCATGTTAATTTAATATATATATATATATATATATTACAGTTTCCTATATCTAAATCTGAAGGGTCAGCTAAAACGAAGGTGAATGAGATAATTCTAGCAGATATATGTTGTTTACAAGACATGTTCCAGTCATGTGACCAGTAATTTTTTGTATCATGACAAACATCTTTCATTATGAGAACATAGACGTCAGTAGTATAAACTAAGGACAATAAAAAACTTATAATAAAAATGACCGGTTTCACAGAAAGGACCTATTTTCGTAATAGTTTTTCATCATTTTTTATTTTATTGCCTGAGGTCAAGAATGTGCATTCGTAAGTTTATGTTTCAAATTGACTTGGCATACCCCTGACTCAAAATTTTGATTTAACATTATTATCTGACAAAATTATAAACTAGCATTTGATACATGTTAAGAAAGTCAATACTTTTAAATTCGTGTTAATTCGGCTGGTCACATATCGAGAAAGGCAGAAAATATGGTTTATATATGGTTTATAGTTTGTCGCTTTTATAAATGCCATGTACACTTACTCAAAGTTTTCCCTTAACCCTACTTGAAAACAGTAGAAAACACTCTCCTACTATATTTCTAAGACGCTCTTAACATGCAATTTCACGAGCTTTCATTGTCATTTATTACTTTAAGATTAATAATTCATCCCTTTTCTCCCTTGATATAATATTTTACAACAACCTATTAACATATTGTATTTCAACAACAGACGATTTATTTAAAACATTGTACGTTTCAAATTATCAGTAATCATTCGAAGTCAGAGTACACTGAAGCT
>JAFMSR010000002.1:7357213-7374804 GCA_022818135.1 Saxidomus purpurata | reverse complement strand
AACTGTGTCAGGATGTCAAATTTGTTTGTTTATGATATTTGGCATCAAAATGGATTATATTCACTGTTCAGAGCTTAGTAAATGGATATTACGTGAAATGTGCGTCGTTCGTGAGTACATGTTACTTTTGCGGTCACATCGCATTATTTTACACAGTATTAATGACGAACTTATTCAAAATGAAATACAATAGCCCAAATAAAAATAAAAAAGTGTTACTAACGTCTAAAAAAGTGCATTATTTTACTGATGAACATAGCTAGTTTTCTTATGACCTTATATGATTCACAGGACATCAAGTTCCTGAACTTGAGTATGTTAGGCCTTTTGTAGTATTTGACTGGAATTAGTTTTTTCCTAAGAGTCAAAAATAAAGGGCACTTTAATACATAGTGAAGCTCATCAGCTGTATCATTTAAAAGACAATAAACGCATTTACGCTGTTCATAAGGCACATAAGACTGTTTCCACCTTCCAGTTTCCGAAAGTAGCCTATGATTGCTTGTTCTAAAATGTAATAAGTTTAATCTTAAATTGTTTGGGAGAGATAATAGATAGGGTTCAAGGGAGACATTTGTTTTAAAGATGCTATAGTTTTTGCCTTTTGATGAATTGTTCAGTTGAGCGTGCCAGTTTTGGAAGTACTGGTCTATCAACGTTCTTTTAATTAATTTGGGAACATTTGAAAGATTAACATTACCAGTAAGCTGGTTTAGCCAAATGTGCGAATTACCTGTATTATCAAATAAATTCTTGACAAATGTTTTCCATTTAAATGATTGGTTTGAATGAAACATGAATTTATAACATAAACTTGAAAGTTTTGTTTCCTTAGCGGATATTAGCTTGCTCCAGAACTTTATCATTCTAGTTTTGATAGTAATTTCAATGGGATAACGACCTAACTCTCCATACAGCATATACAGTGGTGTACTTTTCTTACATTTTGTAATTTTTCTTAAAAAGTCTGTATGCACCCTCTCTATTATGTCGACATTCTCATAGCCCCATACTTTACAGTTAAAAGATAAAATAGGAAGAATAGTTTGGTCAAATAATTTCAGCTGCAGGTCAAAGGGTAAATCTAAGTTATAAATGCGCGAATATAGAACATGCATTGCTTTATTTGCCTGCTGTACGAGTGTTTGTCTAGCCTTTAAAAACTTCCAGATGACGAGAACATCACTCCTAAGTATTTATATTCCTTTACAATTTCTAGGTCCTTACCATTAATACTAAATTGAAAATTACTTAGTTTATTTGTTCCAAATATCATTACTTTAGATTTCATCATGTTTATTTCTAACTTCCAAGTTCTGCAATATTCTGAAAAGTTATTCAGCGTATTTTGAAGAGACATCGGATCCTTGCCTATGAGAACAATGTCGTCTGCGTACAGGAGCACTAAAAGCTTAATATAAATTTCAACCTCCTGTTGCTTTAGTTCAAACGCAATTCCCTGACAGGATTTTTTCAAGTGCAGCTTGGAGATCGTTTAGGTAAATGGAAAATAAAATCGGTGATAAGTTCTCACCCTGTCGCACCCCACAGACGCTTTTGAAAAAGGGAGATAATGTGTTTTCTACGGAGACGCAAGACTTAATATTATCGTACATGCTATATATTACGCGCAACATTTTCCCATTTATCCCATTTTTTATCAATTTTTGCCAGAGACCTACTCTCCACACTTTATCAAAGGCAGAACTAAAATCGATGTAAGCGATAAAAACTTTGTTCTTTAAGGACCTAGCTTTGTCAATTAAAATTTCAAAGTAAAAATATGATCAGTTGTTGCGTATTTTGTTCTGAAACCAGCTTGATTTTCTTCCAATAAATTATTTACGTCAAGAAATTTATTAATTCTTTCGTTCAAGATAGCAGTAAAAAGTTTCCCCAAACAGCTCAAAATAGTAATTGGTCTGTAATTAGAAGGGCAGGCTGGAGAACCTTTCTTCTTATATATTGGTTTAATAGTACCGATTAACCATGACTCGGGGATTTTTCCAGTGTCAAAAATAAAATTAAAATATTTTTTATAGATCGGTAACATAACATCCTTTGTATGCTTAATATATTCGTTAGTTCTATGGTCAAAGGGCGAGCAAGCTTTTGAATTCTTACACTTTGTAATTTGTTTTAGAATCTCGGATTCAGTTATGGCGCTGTTAAGAATTACGTTACAGTTATCAAAATCTATGTTCAGGTCAAAACTATCCGGAGGCCCGTCAGTGTGATTTAATTTTTGGAAATGGTCAAAAAAAGATTTATCTGGCATTTTTGGAGACGGAGCGCTACAAGTATCGTTTAAAAGTTTCCAATAATCTTTAGGACTTTTTGACAACAAATTTCTCAATTTTTGTTCGCTAGACAACCTATGTTTACGTATATAAGTATTCATGATTTGTTTATAATGTTTGCTCGCGCGCTGCAATGTCAGTCTATTAGTTTTTGATTTACAAGAGTTAAACTCTTTTCTGGCCTTATGATAAGCATGTCTGGCTTTAGAGCAACTACGCCCCCACCAAGGTTTGTCTGATGAGCTTTTCCTGAAAAAAATTGGGTTACCGAAAGGGAACGACTGGAATGCTGCCCTATTAAAAAGTGATGCAATTTTATCAGAGATTATATTAACTGCCTGTTCAGGCAAAATTGAAGAGTTGTGAGCATATAATATGCTCTCTATTTCAGAAATAATATTGTGATCTAAGTTTTCCGTAAATTTGTTTTTGAGACCCGAATTCCATTTTGGAGGTCTTGGCAACATATTTGCTTTTAAAACTTTATCACTATTCGAAGAAGAACTATGATGATTCACATGACTAGATATAATATTTTGGTCAGGAACTAAGATGTTTAGAGACAATAAACTGTGACCATCCGAAAAAGCGGATCTGTTTCGCTTATCGTAAATCTACATACTTTATCAAAAATAGAGATAGTTGATATTGCATAGTCAATTACAGATGTTTGTCGAAATGTATACTGACCTACTGACCTGTCGTCGCCTACTCTACCATTTAAAATATATAGACCGTTGTTTTTGCACAATTCTAACAAACTGAGACCTGTCTTGTTAGTTTTGGTATCTTTGGACACACGTTTAAGTGAAAAATTTAGGTTTATTAATAAGTCGGCAGAATTAAGTAAATTCCTAGTGCCCTCATCCAAATTGAAAAAATTTGGTAAAAAATCGTCAAATATTACATAGTCTGGTAGATTGGAAGTATGACTATTGGCATCTCCAATCAAAATAACATTGCTATATGTACAACATTTGTCAGAAATTTCAGTTTGCAATTCACAAAACTCATCTTCGATAAAGAACTTAGAGTTTGCTGGTGGGATATAGATTGCACCAATTAATATTTTATCGTAAGTGTGAGCACTAGGTGTTAACAGTAACCAGTATACATATTCACACGGAGACTCTAGTATTTCGACTTGATGAGATAAAGCCTCATTTAAAAAAAAGGCGATACCACCAGATTTTCGTTTATATTTTTGCTTCCTAGGTTTAGACAAAAGACGGTAACCAGAAATGTTAACGTTGTCAAATTGGTCTAATTTAGTTTCACTTAAACAGAAGATGTCATATCTTTTGATTAAATCGTGAAATTCTGGATAATTTAATCGCTGCTTCAAACCGCAAACATTAAGACTACCTAAACGTAATTCCGAGAACTTGTCAAATACCGGTATAGAGGAAATTTTGCAAATTTTCATCAAATTTAGTACTAGAGTCGAAATGTGACACGTCTGGAAAAATCGTAGCTTCTTTATGCAGTATAACAGGGAAATCAGAGCTTGTGCATGCACCAGTCATACAAGTCATATAATGTTTACAGATTTTCACAGAAGATGCAGATGGCAGTTGCGTGCACTCATTGCAAAATAATGTAACATTTGGTTCTAAAGAGTTAATATAATGTTCACACACTACTGTTTTGGACGTAGAAGGTAACTGAAAACATTTTTCACACAGATATGTTACATTTGTTATATCATCGCGGCAATATATTTGGTCATTTTTATCATTATCAGTATACACATGACTGGTTTTGTCAGCACACTTGGTATTTCCACCTGTATTTAAATAACTATCCGTTTTATCAAAACACGCACTTTCATCACTATGTTTACATTTCACAATATGAGGGTCAAATCGTAAGTGAGGTTCTGCCCCCGACCTGTCCTAAACATTGGAAACATTTAATGTTACTTCTGTTAGACATCTAGGAGCCGATGTGTGATCCTCTAATTTATCCGTGTCTTTATCCGGAGGCTGGGCATTGCTTGCACATGGCCAACAATTATAATTGGGATCAATTTCCTGGCTGCCAACAGCATTGCCGGTGCTAGCTGACGTATGAACAGGTGCTTCATCCTGAGAGCTGGTTGGACGTATCAGGAATTCCTGTATGTCGTCGTTAGGGTCAGTATCATCTTCAGGAATCGGGCTATCATCCATTTTGTTGGCACTCATATCCTCGTAGGCTCTTATCACTTCCTCTGATTTTTGCTTGAGTGTATACTGAATTCGACTCTTGACGTCAGTGTGGCGTGAACCACTGAGCACAGAGTGCCAATCGGGAAAAATGTCCTGCTCGACTTTACCTTTGACAACAAGAGCACAGGGAAATTTCAGCTTAACGTTGTCTTTGCCATGCCTATTTCTAAGCGCTTTGTATCTCGGCCAAAGGAACTTCCTAGCATCTGTGATTTCTTTCGGGCAGTCACGGTTCAGTCCGATATCAGTACCCTGCAGACGGTGTTCATACCGCATCAGAAAATTGACTTCCCCGGGATGGCTGAACTGAACAAAAATTTGCCTGTGAAAAGGTTTCACTGGACCAGGGCGATTTGGTACACGTCTTGGCCTTATAACTTTACCAAGCCGGTAAGCGCGCACAATGTTAAATGTTTCGTCACCAATGTCCAATTTACTTGAAATTATATCTTTGACTACTTGCATACAGTCCTCACCCGCAATCTCAGGCATTCCCGATATTATAAGATTTCGTTCCCGAAGCTGCACCTCAAGAGAGATAGAACGATACTCCAGCAACCTAAGACGTTCCTCGCTAACTTCGTGCTTGGCCATACTAAGGTACACGTGTGATTCAATGTTGTCAACACGTAGATTTAAAAGTCCCAAATTGCTCATACTTTCAATTAATAAATTTAATTTCTCATCTGTAGGTAATTTTTTAGCTTCATCAATGTTCAGTGAGCAAGAGTCCGTACTAAATACTTGAGAACTTACAAATGGCTGTGACGGTGCCCCACCCAACGACGACTGACCGGTAGAATGCCTTGCCCTTTTTCGATTTTGTACAGGAAAAAATCCATCAGAAAGTGGTCCAAATCTATTAAAGAAACCTCCATTGTTCATTCTATTGTTAAATTGATTGCTAACAAAAGCCATAATCCTTGATGTTCACAGATTTTTTATCCAAATTTACACAGGTTTTAAAATGATGTCCACCATGTACTACCCACAATTCCCTACTCCCTTCACTCGGTGAAATTATATAGAGGATATTTGTTTGTTTCAGTGAAATATCAATTTTATTTCACAAGTGAACACCAAACATTGATATTTTCACGAGTGGCATAGCCACAGTGAAAATGTCATTTGTTTGGTGTTCACTTGTGAAATAAAATTGATATTTCACTGAAACAAACAAATTTTCTTTCTATTGTATGATTTTTTGGCAAAATATTCAGTAAAATTTGGAATTATAGTATTTCTTATTCCCCATGGAGAACCCCAGAATGATTGCTACCATCATTACTGAAAACGCAACAAAAGTAGTTCAAAATATTTTGATTATTTCAGATAAAAGTATTTAAGAAGTCATTTCAATCTTTATCATACAGCGAATATGAAACATCAATTCATAAGATATAGGCCTGAATTGATTTTTTGTTAATTAAATAAGTCTGCACTTCGTCACACCATGAATCGTGGCGTAATAATCAATCAGCTGTTCATTCATTAGAAAATGCTCGGTCCAGGGCTGACCTAAGTGCAAAATTTGTCACAATTTAATGCATTTGTGAATAATGAGCGATTGTAGAGGTAGTTTTCCACTTTTTATAGGTGACTTATAGGTTTCTGACCATGATCATACAAGTATTAAGAAATTACTGTGAAAATTGAATGGTGGCGAAAAAAAGGAAAATCAAATTTTTCTCAAATTTTTATTCAAATACATGGATAGAAAATGATCTAACTAAGAAAATGAATACCAACAACCCTATGTCTATTTCAAAAATAAACATTTTATAGCCATTTTTCAATTTTATTTAATGTTCTATCACCGATAAATGAGGGGAAATATGTATCTCATAGGTGAAAAATTGGATAAAGCTAAGTATTTTAATGTAATTAATCACTCACTGTCAATCATGTGTATGATACTTTTGTATGGAGGACGAGCTGGAGATCCTGGGTGTGAAAATATGGGACTTTTGTTTAGAATGTGGTTAAAAAGTAGTTCGGCAAAAACAGTGAAAATAAAAATGATATTTTCACTGCTTTGAAACAGTGAAATACCAATTTTATTCCACCGATATATTTCAGTATTTCACTGAAAAGCATAAAATAAAACGCGATATTACACCGAAACCAACAATTATTCTCTATATATTTTTAAACCTCACCTGCTTGAAATGTGTACTGCGGAAAATCCTTTGTTTACGCAACCAACGGAATAGGTAAATACATATGCGAGTCGTTATTAATGTCATTTTGATTGGTATACAATCTTTATTTCCTCCAACGGAAAAGTGCACATGTATGCATATTTATTAAATAGTACATATCTGTAAGGTCCTGAAAAGTACAACAAGGTAAATGGGGCTTTTTTATTTTGTATCTTGCGAAAGGCTGACAGTATATAATTGTGCGCCGGGGCTTTTTGCCGCGGCCCACCCTTCTGTAAAGACAGACATCTATGTAATATCAGTTTGTAAAATCGGTCGGTCTTGCAGTCGAAACATTGAGGCTATCGGAACATCGTAATACGTTATGGAACCACTAGGTACTCTTAAATTTTAAATTACAAAAACTCAACATAAAAAAAAAACTAGAAGGAACTCACGTGATCAAAAACACCCGCCATTTATCGAGGACGCTGCATGTCAAGGCCCAGTGAACGGTTTCACCGATTACAACTTCAAGGTAACCATGATTCATTTTTGGTTTTCCCTGTTATACACATTGTACAGTACTGTATTTATATTTCATTGTTGGTATTGCTTTGTTTATTTCTGTTTCAGGGTCTTGTCCTTGGTACACACTAATTTTCGATCCACATCATCAGATAAATATATAGCTTGAACAAAGCGCAGATTGAATTATTTTTATTGTTCTCTCAAACAATTGATATTGTTGACCATGTGATTATTTTTCATTTAACGTACGTTTTATAATAAAACAAACTTCCCTGCCACCCATATATTTGTGAATCATTAATTCTGTGTCATATACTAAATTTCGCCCTATGCACATTTCGACCCACGATTGAGGTAAGGTTCAGCGTAAATCACGAAGGTCAAAAGTTGTTTTTAGGGGAGTTAATCTACAGCCCCCAGGCCTTCAGTGCTCACAGCGCTTTGATATTATTACGAAGGAGCCACTACGAAACTGAAGCCTGGAAACTCAGTGCTATGTGTCATTGCGTCATTTTGAGAGCCGTGTTTTCATCTACGTCCATACTACATTGTCCATATAACATTAAGGTAAATTACAATTCCTGTACATTTAGGTATAATATAAACAATGTCGGATCTGATATATCTCTGCGGTACACAAGCACTTAAATTAAGTCCCTATGAATAATAGTGTTTTACTGATTCAACTTTCTATCCAGAAAGCACTTAAAAACGGTTTAACAGAAATTCTTAAGTCTTTACCCATTTTCCTCGAAAATTGTTTCCGATTCAACACACCACTAAATCGGGCAACCAGCGGTTTATCTGGTGGGAGGGAATTCATACTGTGTTGATTCGAAATAAGGAGTACCAAATAGATTGGTTGCCTCAAATTAATAAATGCGCCACTGCCTGGCCAAAGCACATTTGGTGTATTCATGAGACTTTTTACACTGAACTTATTTCTTCGGCGTGGAAAGACGATTGTAAAACAGACACACAGCAAGCCACGCACACACTTAGATGTACCGAAAGGCTACTGGATAAAGAACGTGCATTTGTATATAAAACAGGAAGTGAGAGAAAGAAAATAATGAATAAATAATATGCAAGGACAACATATAGAGCATAAGATCACACGTGACTCAGTAATAAAAAATCAAATGATCGTTTGCCTGAAATTTATGTTACCTCAACCCATTCTTTCGGCGCAAATACTGGCAAGAAATCCAGAAGTAGGCCTAGATAATGCCTTTTCGATCAATGCAGATCAAAATAAGCGGCCTTGTCATGATCTTTATTCAGTCAAGGAAATTTTCAGTGAACACACCCGTAACAATAAATGATACTCTTCAACTGACAAAAGTACCAGCCCAGTTTTAGGAATTAAGTGCAGTTAGGTTAAGCACACCCATACTGAATTCATGCGTCCTGAGAAACTGAACGGTATGTATGACTTAATGCTTCCAAGAGATTTAACATAGAACTCATAAATACATGTCTCTTGCCTACACTTAACGCATTATTCAACAAACCAGTTTTACTTGTTAAAGTTGGAAAGTTTCTGCACTTCTAAATTAACAATAACACACTACAGACTTAGCATTTGTTCCAAACTTTAATGATGCTTTATTTCGAGCACCTTGTGTTCGTTTTATTTATGAAATCCACTCAAAAGCAATAAAAGCACAGCACGAAAGTGCGTGCCTACAAACGGTAAAATGTGCGGTCAAAACTTATCTATAAGCTTGTTTTTTATTAAACATTTCAGTTGCAGTGTTAATTTCACGATTGTTGTAAACAAGGAAAAATAATTAGTTATAATGTATCTCTAGGGTTTCCGTAAAAGGTACTTTCATTTCTTGGTTAAATGAAACATGGCGTGTTAATACTAAGTAAGTCATGTTCCAGACATTGTTAACGTTGTAAGAATGTAAATACATGCATCTGTTTTCATAAACTGCCTTAAAGTTTTCTAAGAGACGAAACAGTGGATCCGTTGTTATTAGGGACTATGTTTGATGGCGTTAGTGTAATATGTTTTTTTATTCTGCATCAAAATGATAAATAGTAGATAGTATTGTTACACAATGATAGTGATGACGGTGACATTGATAATCAACAACATATTCCGGGATAATTAAGGATTGGGAAAAATAATACGATCCAGTCGCGGGTCCTTTTATCTGAAAGATTGAGAGTCCATAGTTTATTACATATGATTAGCTAAAAGCTACAAGTCTGTCTGATAGTCAGTACAGTTTCTCGGTGCTTTATGACCGTCTGTATGTCTAGGCTGAAGTATGATATTGATCGCCAACTATGACCTCGACCATATGTTATGACCTTGACTGCGACCTGTAACATCGGCCACGACCTGTGACAGCGAACATAAGTTGTGACCTCGACCGCGACCTGTGACCTCGAACGGTAGCTGTGATAGAAACATTGATTAAATGTGTTTGTAGCCGGTTTAGTCAACTGTAATATATGATTCTCAAATCCGAATCACGAATGAATAAATGGTGCTTTTACCCTATTAAATAATGATATGTATTTTGTGTTGAAAACCCCCTAAAACATGCGCCACTTTAATTTAGTTGCTGCATCTATGAGTAGATGGACTATTCTTAAAGGTCAATGCTTTTTCTACAGCTTTGTAATGGAATTGCACAATATACTGCGTTTTACAGATTGTGTCTGGAAGTTGATTCCTCAACACTGATATAAAGAGAGATAGATTACGTAGTTATTATCAACATTGCGTTATTTTCGGCAGAACTATGCAGCCTGTGCGATACAAGAGAAGGCAAAACATACTGTATATGGTTACAATGTAAAAGCAAATTGTATTGAATAACAGTTTAAGATATAATTTTGTAATACGTTCGCAGTAAATTCTTAAATCTTTCTCAGTGTTCATCCTTGATTACAAGTTGAGTTTACTTTGGACAATCCTCAAGCATGTATTTTTATATTGTTGAATTCTGTCACTGTCTCTAAGTAAACATTAGTGCATGCAGCGAGTTAAATTAGACATAGAAACTTAGATCTCGTCGGGCATATTATACTGAAGCGAAAAAGACACGCAGGGTAACAGTAGTGATATCATGCACTTACTATTGAAACTGATTTGATAGATTTTAGGTCGATGAGCACAGTAACCGAGATAATTATCTGACCGATTTTCATACGTCTACATATAGCCGTTTTGATATTATTCTTATTTTGTTATCCTGCGTTTCTTTTTCGCTTCAGTATATATTAAGTACGTTACACACCTAGCTCTATTATACTATTTTGACCGTTTTGTAACTGCACGCGGTACGGAGGAGTGGCTTTTATCGTAACCCTGTCAATATGACTGCCGCATTCATTCATCACGTTTTCTCTTCCAATTTCATGAATCTGATGTTTTAATTTTAATGGAGGTTGGCAGACTAGTCATTTTCACATGAAAATTTGACTTCAAATCTGATTGCTTATCCTGTTATTTTCAGACACTTCTTTCTCAGTTTCCCCTCTGAAATATTATTAAAAGCAAAAAAACGAAACGCAGCCTACGCAAAAAAGCTACTATAAAAAACTACCTTCATAGCACAGTTTTTGGAAAGTTAATAACGCCCTTTTTTATATGATGAAAATCATGAAAAGTCGCCATTTTTCAAGTTGTAGACAATTACACCCACCACAGATATAGCTTCATGCAGACAAATGTTGCCGCCTCTGTTGAGTTCTTAAATTTGAAGATTTCCTTAGTAAAATTTGTTCTTTATATGGAATGCATATAAGGATTTTAAATTTTTTTTTCTTCTTCAGTGAAATTCAAATGTGTGTTTGGTTTATTTCTTAATTAAGTGTGCCCTTGTGTCATTGCTCCGATAAATACATGAATTTTAGCGTTCATTTAAATAATCGGGAAAAAAAATCAGGCTTCGCCTAAAAAAGCACAGTTCAGTTTACGAATAAATGACTTTGTTACAAAGCACGTAAATTAGGAATAATAGGATGTCCCGAGACCGTGATTTATTGTATCCAATGGTTCACGGGGAAGAGCTAAGATTTTTAAGGATAGACCACAGACATGGGATAATCATCGGAATGAAAAACAGTATTTTATAACTGATGGACATTTTCCAGACTCTTGCTTAATCTTTAAATAAACAGATGCTAGCTAACGTAAGGGGTGCTATTTTTTCTTTGAGTTGACAATATCTCATATCACCCGAGCAGGCATGTTTTGTCTCATTATCATGAACAGGAAACAATTTATGTACATGCATGCATGTAATCCGATTTACAGGTTGTTCTAATTTTTTCTGCTACTGTCATTATCTTCGATTTTCCAAGCGACCCTTAGGGTTTAAAACGACATTTACAAGAAAGTAATGAACCTTAAATTTTAATAAGGTAACGTCTTACGACGCTTTATGCATAGATATTCTCTGCAGTAACTTCACAAACGCCGGAAACAATAAATTCTATTTGAGACAACTGCATTATGGAATCTGGAAACAATTTGCAATTAACAGGAAAGAACATGATTTACATCACTGCCAAGTAAACTGCCAACAGCCTAGATTTCCGCGAAGTGCACAGCAATTAGAATTAAGCCTCTTATAGAAAGTGAAATAAGAGCATTGATTTAACATAACTGACTTGGACATTTTTTTACATAAAAGTTGATTAAATGCTTGTTTAGAAATAAAAACCTTCTCAGAAATAAGAAAGATGAATTACCCAAAAAAAACGAAACGTCATGGTTTAAAGGATTGGTAGAAAACTTTATTGACTAAACTGTAAACTTTTAATGAAACATAGAAAGTAATGACCTAACTCCTTCTGTAAAACGATCACACTTCCCCCATAAAGCGGTAATTACATAAGACATCAGTCGCTGTCATTAGGAAACAAAAACTGAAATCAGAATAACTGAATTCATACAATATAGAAAGCGAGACGCAAATTCGTTAAAGCACTATCGGTATATCAACAAATCTCTGTGGATGAAATTAATGACTTACGGACAAGTTAAGTATCATTCGTATAGGGAACCAAATTTACACGTTATTTCAATACCCACGTCTCCCTTTAACGTAATTAACGTATTGACGCCACTAACTACGCCAATAACTTCGCCTCTCACGGACAAATTTAGCATCTTAAGTGTCATGGAAAACGCCCTTTAAGCAGAATTATGTTCCTCGCGTTTCTTGTGGAAAGGGTTGTGAATATGAAATCCATGATGATGCTTTATATGATCCTTATGCCTTGCAACAATGACCGGAACGTGCGAGTGGTGCATGATATAGTCCGTCACACTGCCGGTAAGCGTACGGCGCACTGAACCTTTGCCCCGACAGCCAACAACAATATAGTCGGCGTGCTTATCTTCCGTCAGACTGATGATTGCCGGTCCTGGAACACCATGGATTCGTTCGATAGTGCCGTTGATCTGAAATAAGTATGCAGGGATTGTTAAAGTAGATCTATTTAGTCAAATCTGAATTATCTATATGAAATGCATACATGTGAAAATTGGTGTCTAGCTGTTTATAGTGCATAATATACCTATTGACACTTGTTAGAAACAGCTCAGGTGTTTGTGTATCTGATCACAATTCGAGACATCTGATCTGGTGGGCTTCAAAAGGTGGGACTTAAATTTATACGTTTTACTATAAATGTGTATCAAAGATTTGTTAACTCAGCGAGCCTATAATGCTCATGACGATAGTGTCATGTCCAAGCAGTTTGCTTACAATTTAGGTAATAGGTCTTAGCCTCATTTCTTGAGCAATCTTATCACTCGAGCATAGTTATAAGGTTTTTAGTCAATATCGTTTATGGTACATAAAAAATAACTATATCATAGTCCTGAATGGCCCTCCTTGGTCTTGTATATTGGATCTTGTTAACACTATTAACGGGCATTCGTAAAGCTACAACGGACGTCTTATCAGTAGTGTCCTTTTTTCAGAAGACTGCATTTAACCTGTCTGTCAAATTTCAAACTTGGTAAATCTTTTATGTGCTAGATGATTTACACATTTTACATTTATGTTTTGCGATAGCGGTGTGAAAGCGTTCAGAGGATTTCTTCGAAATATCATAAATGTTTGCCCTCCAGAAAGCTTAATCCGTTCTAGAGCTAATAGAAGATAAGACAGCTGTCTATAACATACATGTACTATATAGTAAATGGTACAACAAGGAAACTTACTATTGTATTGGTGTAGCTACGCAGAACTGATGATTAATTTTTGTGGTATCTATGAATAAAGTGTGAAATTGCGGCGGAATAAACTGCGAAAATAGCCGCTTCTCGCTTTTACAATAACGCCATTAACTTCAGATTTACAGAAGACACTTACATTTAATTACAATTTAAGTGCTTTCTGAGAGAACTGCTTGATAAACAGCTTAAATGTCTTGCTACGTCTGGTACACCATATCAAGGCCAGGAAGTTTGGATCTTTAGACGTTTTCCTCTTTGCGTTTAACGTCCGTTTCAAAAGTATTTCAGCTACATGAATGAGCGAGCATTCGGCCAGTTTACTTAACCATTGACCCTGGGAACGAATTAAGTCTATACAATTGTATGTTTTGTAATCTGTGTATATCAATAAAGGTAATGTTCTGTTTTGTTCAAACCTATTACCACCAACCAGTGTGAAGTGTATCAGTAATCGCCGTTAATCTGTTGACAATAGAGGCGGGTCAGAACTAGACTGTTTACATGTACCATGTAACTGATAATATGAAATTTCATGCTGTTGATATGAATAAATGCCCAACAACTCAAAATGATCATGTAGAATATGGAAATGCAATATGAAATTCATCTGCAACAGGAAAACAATAATTAAAGCAAAATTTGAGTTGGAAAGTGGCTACAACTCCCATATAACTCTTCCAAAAAATAGTGAAATGTAACAAACAAGATGCCCAAAAGGGCCAGTATCGCTCTTCTGGTCTGATTGGACTGTTCTGAGTCATGTTGTGAAAATCGTTTGCAATGTTCCCAAGGAAAAGCTAGCAGAGTTCATTTGGACCTTGACCCACTGACCTCAAAAACGATAGGGGCTATCTCTTGTAAACGTTATTTATTTGAAACGAAATTTTGCATGTACGCACGCATGTACGGACTGACTGACAGAGACACATTTGTTACACTTTATGCCCTTCCAACATTCTTGACACAGAAGTTTAGATTTAAATCGCAAACAACTTCCTGGCTACCTTGAGATTATGCATTCGTTGTGTAAGCCTATCTACCAGTTCAGTCGTCTTCATTTCTTCTTCATTCATTTCATGTTGAACCATACCCATCATGGAATCCCCTGACACCATCCCGACCGCTAAAATCAAAGAAAAACAATGAAATACATAGGTCTAGCACTTAGTGCTACACATCTTACATGTATCTGCAGACAACCTAAGTGACAGTTACAGAGGAAATAACACGTAATTAATCGAAATGTAGACACTCTAGACTAGTTAAGAACCACGACATAAAACACACACGCTAACCTTGCATTTAAATTTGAATAAATAGAATGAAAAGGAAACAACTCAGACTTGCAGACGATAAATGGTAGAATAATTAGTCTGTACAGATATAGGTCAAGAATACAATACATTGGCAGTGAATTTGGCACAAATCTAGTATTGTACAAATTTATATATAAACTGGAATCACGCCATCCGAAAATTCAGCCGCAAATGTCCCTTTTCGTTATCCATGTAATGTGATCGTGATGCGTACAATTTGTATAGTTCTTCAAATAGCACAGACATTGTTCTTTCCTGTTTTTTATTTCAGCTATTTACATGCCCACAGTTTATCCAAATATTTTTCTGGAAAGGACCAGTATTAGGACTCCCATCCTGTACTTTTTCATAAGAAGAGATAGGTCTGCAACATGGCTTGAACCATTTGCCCTCTACCAGTAAGCGGTTAAATGACTACCGGTCAACCACTCGAACCCGTAGACTGGTTTACAGATACTGTTTTTTTTTCACATCACACATGTACATGTACATGTCATTCGTACATTTAATGCATCTCCATGCAGGTGTTATGTCTATTACATAAACATCCAAAACAAGCATTTACCTGGAAAAGTTATGTTTTTGTATTCCGTAGAATGGACAATAATGACGTGGTTACCATGTCTGTGAATAGACGTCATGTAAACTGAAATTATGAAAACAAGATTGCTAGTCTAGAGAGAACATACACTTTTTCGAACCAGCTGTATTAAGCTCGCTTTTGACAGGAAGTTTGGAACTCTTCAACCGCCAATGAAATGACTTCTGATTTGATAAAACCGGATGCATAAAATGACCGAAAACAACAGGAAATAACTAAAAGGGACAGAAAAAGCAGTATATGCAGACCGAAAACAACTTTTTTTCAAAAGATAATGTATAATTTATAATTCAAGTTTTACAACATGCAAATAAATGAAGCAATATGTGAATAGTGAATAATCAATCAGAATTAGCGATATGATATTATCTTTAGAAAAACAAGTTGTTTTCGGTTGTTTTCGGTCGGCAGTACTTATTTTTCTGTCTTTTATGGTCATTTTACTTGATTTGTAAAACGATATTTACAAATTTCTGCATTTATGCACGGACCTATATATTTACTAAACATTGCTTTTTTAAAGGTAGTCCTTGTTTCACCTGATAACCATATGATATCTAATACATAGTAGCTGTGTACATTTAAATGATCCAAGGTTGGTAAATTATGTTGTTTAAAGGTTTCATGCTAGTTGGTAAAGTTATTACATGTCGGCGCTTAAAAAGTTTTCGAAGACATCAGATTTGAAAGCTTTCGTTAACCTGGCCTGTCTATTACTACTTTGGAACGAACTAACATAAACGCAACTGTTAATTAAAGAGTTTATTGCAAGAACGATTGGACTAACATGTCGGATCGGATAGGAGTCTTTTGTTCAGGATCTACTGAACGCAATAAATATGCTGCTGCTGATGGTGATGATTGTTATTATATTAGCAATTTATTGATGATGTTGCTGTCATCATTACTCTATTTTATAATTATTTAATCATGTAGCATTTCAATGCTCTTTTGTTGTTGTTTTTTAAGAAAAATATTGCTGTATCAGTAGAATTTTGCACCCAATGTCCTTTATCAAGTTGATTTCAGTCAAATTCATAAAATTTGGCCATGATAGTCGTAATAAAAAGCCTATCGATTTAATTTTTTAAAGATGGAAAGCGATCAGTGTGTGACTTATATATCATTTCAGTTTTATCTTGCGCATGTGAAAAGTGGCAGCTATTAATTATTATACGGTTTACATATAAATATTTCTTATCGGTTTTCCATATAAGCGCAGAGCTACAAGTCAATGTACAGGAGAGAAGGTGAACTTTATAAAAGTCAAACTGTCAAATGTTATAATAATTTCTATATATGGCATGAACTTTTGAAATTTAGGCCAAAACAAAAATAAATAAAAAAATCAGCTTTAATTGAAACTATCAAAAAACTCCCTCATTTAACACTGACATAACGGTTGTGGACCTAAGTGGTCTTCTCTTACCAACCCGAAGAACCTGGGTTCAATCCCTGGTCGTGCGATTTATCGTGTATCCTTGGGTGAGATACCTCACTAAAGAAAGTCTTCTTTAGCCGTAGTTGAGTGCCAGTGATAAAATGTTCGATACTTTTTGATAATTCAGACCCAATCTCGCTATCAGACTATCAATTAATTAAGATAGACTATCTGGCCATGTCGTAATTATTTTTTTTCAATGTTCGGCTTAGTTTAGTGTTCAAACTTTAAATCAAGTCAAACTGAGTCGAGCATAAAAAGAGTTTTATAAACATTGGGCCTGGTATCATGGGAATATTTCAACATTAGCGGAGAAAAAAATCTTGACAACCATAATAAAACTGCTTAAAAATTATACAGTTAAAGAACCAAACAATTACTAAGGCCTAAAGAAAAAAGTGTTTAATTGTTTCGGGAAACCCGACCCTACCTACTAAAAGTCGCCAACCCTAGTCATTTTGGGGGGTAAGGAAAAAAAAGTTAAAGAGCTATGACATTTGCAAGAAATAGCACTTTTTGCAAAAAAATGTTCTTGACAAAGTATATTTCAAACAAACAAAAAATCCCTACCAACCCTACCTAGTAATTTTGGGGATGTTACCATAAACAAACATTTGTTTAAGCATTAGGCACAACACAACAGCATGATAACGTCTGACATGTTTATTCAACTTGATTTTTTTGTCTTTCGGCCAATAAAAGATTACATTTAACAGCTTACTATGCAGAAATAATATATATGTGGTAGCATATGCTACGATTTTGCTTAGAGGTACCAAGCAATTCAACGTCCTTCTTTTGAAGGACTAAACATAATTCTTACTATTTATACAG